>JAIUZE010006305.1:71312-107345 GCA_022085475.1 Heliosperma pusillum | reverse complement strand
CGGCCAAACTCCCTCTTTCCTTACTCACAAACAACTTTTCATCTTTCAACAAATCAAATTAAGATCAAAATATCACTTTCTTTAATCGTTCTTGAGCGTTCTTCGCGTTCTTCATCCGTTCTTCATCGTTCTTGAGCAAAACCTCCATAAAATCTTCATTTCTTAATTAAATCCGTCCTAACTTATATTTCTAGGATCTCCTCTTTGCTCCCCATCTTCACGTACGGTTTATTTTCAAATCCGACAAAATCGTTTTCAACACTTTAATTATGGAAAATCAAAGTTTTAAGTCTAATAATGTTTTTCTTGTCATTTCTTATAGGGGAAGATTTGGAAGACGAGTTTGGTGACTCATATATTTTAGGAGATGATTAGAAGACGGGTTTCTTATTTTCTTGGTTCTTATTATTTTGGTGCTACTTGATTTTAGCTAAGCTAAGGTAACGATTCCGAGTTACTCGACGGATAAATGTTACATAGCTTTGGTTACTTTAGTTTTTGGTTCATCTTTAGTTTTTGTTCATATGATTATGGTTTTATGATTTTAGTTAGTAACATGATAAGTGGTTGATTTTATTATGTTGTAGGAATTTATGAATATGTTGGTTTCCTTGTTATATTTTTATGATTTCTTCATGATGATGATTGTTGCATGTTGGATGGTTAAATTGGATGTTTAAAAATGGATGTTAGTAATTAAAAACATGTTAGAATTAATGGGAAATTGGGGTTGTTGCTTTGGTTGTGTGAACCGTGGAGGAGGGACCAAACCGGACCAGACCAGCCGGTCCAGGCCGGTTCAGACCGGTCTGGGCTGGTCCATGGTGGGTCCGGGTTTTGGTCTTTGGGTTGTGTCGATGTTTGATTGTTTAATAATTGTTTTGACGGGTTTTAATTATGTTAAAGCATGCGGGAAATAATTAGGAACGGTTTTTAGTAAAACCGTTAAAAAAGCCAAAACAGCCCATTTTGCCCAAAACAGGCCGTGGGGCCCATCCAGGCCCATGTGGGTCCGGCCCAAACTCAGTCCGTGGGTCCCACTTTGGGACTTGTGACGGTTTTTGAGTTATCGTCATTTTTATCGCGTTTTGTAATAATTAGCAAGCGAGAAATATTAATACGTAAAATATTTAAATAAAAAGGTTTTTCATTAAATTATTATTTCTCACATGTTAGAAATTATAAGACGAGATCGTAGTTTAATTTAATATCCTTTTAGTCAAACGGGGTTTTGGTATTATATAATAATTCACATGTTAGAAGTTTTATTAAATAACATGTAATGAATATGTTGATTTTATGTTCAAGTCTATGTGGAAAAGACTCTGTTTCTAGCCGGTTTGATCCAACGGGTTTGGTCAAACTAAGATCTAGTCAGCCCCGATTTGACTGATGACCCGTCGCGGGACTCGGGTCGGGGATTGGTCTTCAAGTGATGTTGTATTTAATTAATGAATTAGCCTTAGTAGATATGAGGCGATATGTTAATTGATTATGATTTATATGCAATTAGTCACATGTTAGGAAATGGTTTCCGTGACTGTTTAATTATATGGTTGGTGTCGTGTTGACTAAGTACCCATAGATAATTATGAGTATATGGCGTCTTGACCATTCTAATTCTAAATGAGTAGCTTGGACCACGACATTGATAGGCCGTACTATCTTTAACGAGCATACGGAGTTTGTCGCTTGATAGCTTTTGTGTCCCGGCCTGGGGGGCTTATCTCCAAGTCGGGGCATGGCATCCTAAGAGTTCCGCTTTGGGAAGGGAGCCAGCTTATGTACTAGCCATCTCTGCTTAGGGGGTCGCCTAGTAGAGTTTCTCATAGACGGTTATGTCATGGGACGGGGAATGGAATAGCTGTTGTCGCTAGGTCTGATCAGTCTAGGACTAGGATGTTTTCCTACCTTGTGGTATAGCCTCGAGTTACAGATGACTATTGGCCGCCCTAGGAACTTATGCCTGTTTATAGAAATATTGGTCTTTCATGTTTGTATGATTCTATGAGTTCTAGAAGGTGAGATGCAAGCCGGCTAGGATTGATAGAGTTTGGATTACCGATTGTTAACTGATTCACATGATTACGTGTTGATTAGGGTTTGAGTGTATCATGGCCATGGTTCTGAGAGGAACCTCTGAGCTAGCATACCAGCTTCCCTACCTCGAGTTATAGTTTATTATCGGTTTCACATGATAGCTTTCACATGCTAGGTTATTTGTTAGTTATCTGTTTCATAACATGAAAAACATATCATATATGTCTAAGTTTTGTATTTTCCATATACATTGCTGTTATGTTATTCATGTTTCATTAAACTCGACATTTCGTGGCTGGGAGGACTCGGAGTTACTCCCCACTGACTGTGGCTTCCGTGTTTATATTTAATGCGGTCGAACAGGTGGTGATGCATACTTTGGGTACATTGACGAGCTAGCGATCGAAGTATTTACCTTGGACCTATATTCGGTTCTTAGATTGTATATTATTATACACTCTTTTATTTCCGTATTTATACGGGAGATATGTCTCCCGTCTTGTATATTTCTTTTGTAGAATATTATTCCCGTATTGTAATGACCCTTTTTATTTATGACACCCTTCGTTATGTATTTAATTATTTTTTTCTTTCCGCAAATTTGAGGGTGTCACAGTTGGTATCAGAGCATTTTTGCTCCCGACGCACGTTTGTGTACCCTTGTATAAATAACTTGACCTTAATAAAATAATAAACTTGTGAGATAGAATGGTAGGATGGGTAGATTAGGATTTATGTTGTCGTCTAATTGTTTATGCTAATTGTTAGGAGTAACTTAATTTGTTTTGTTTCTTATGAAGACGGTTGGACCGCGTGTAGAAGAGATCGTTGTTAGTGCCAACCAGGTCCCTCCTCATAGAGAAGACAATTGCCAAGGAGGCTATGCTTGGGTGGCTAGCCCAATTGCTAGGAGCAATATTACGCCTTATGGTGGAATATGTGTTACCTAGAAGGAGTATCCTCTACCGAAGATTTGGAGATTTATAAGCCTAATGGAAGTGAATTCTTTCTTCATCTATGAATTATCTCGTCCTTATAGTATTATGCCCTCTTCCTTCTATCTAGGTGCTTCTTTCTCTTCCAACCTATTTGCCTCTTGGAAATTTCTCTAGATAGTTTCCCCATCTTACTATTGGTATCCTTACCTCCCTATTGTAACATTTTTATGGATGTCATCACCATCGGATTGTGGTATATTATACTTAGTCGGAAGAACTTTGAATCTTGTGGAATATTAGTGTTTGTTAGAATGAACTTGTGATTTGGGGAAAATAGTATAGATCTAATTTCACTCTAGGGTGGTGAGAGTTGGTATCCTTGAGAAAGGTGTGGTAAGGTTTGTTTAATGATTTTAATGCTTGAAGCTTGCCATGACTTGTGTGTAAATAGTTCATGATATTCGAAGTTGTAAAGTTGAATGAGTTGGCTATTATTTCTTAACTCAGTAGTAATTTAGTCTTTTGGACTTAGAAGTTTAGTATTGGTTTGAAGACCATGCTTAGGATATGTCTATTTTGGAGTAAATAAGAAGTTTCGAATATGATATCTAACCGTCCTATGGAGCTAGTTTCGAGTTTAAATGATTATGGAAAATGGGGAATAAGTTTAGGAAGGAACTATCCTAGTGGTTGTAAAATATAAAAGCTTGAAGTTGCAATATCTTTGGAGGATCGAAATAAGCTTAATAATAGTTGTAGTTGTGGTTAGAAAATTGAGTGATTTTAATGTTACTTGAGAATTTGTTGTCGTTAAAGGTTGGACCCTAACAGGAATAAATACTTTGTGGAATTAGAATTTGACGACACAACTTGAGGAATATCGACATAAGCAAAAACCAAAGTATTAAGAGTTGGGAAAGGATAAATAAATTTATTACGGTCGCATTGCCCTATGTTTGGCAAAAGTTAAGTGAATCGAGTTTTGTGTGACTAATCTCTTTGAGGTTTCGAGATTCAACTTTTGAGGATGAGAGGGTTCATTGTAAATAAGTTGGAGTAATGAATTTTTGGAATAAATTGGATTAAAGGATTTCATAGTAAGTCCTTTACTCATAATTATTTAAATAGACCCTTTTTATGGATGTCATCACCATCGGATATGGTGGAATATGTGTTACCTAGAAGGAGTATCCTCTACCGAAGATTTGAAGATTTATAAAGCCTAATTGAAGTGAATTCTTTCTTCATCTGCGAATTCTCTCGTCCTTATAATATTATGCCCTCTTCTTTCTATCTAGGGGCTTCTTTCTCTTCCAACTTATTTACATTTTTGAAATTTCTCTTAATAGTTCCTCCATTATACCATTGGTATTCTTACCTTCCTCTTGTAACATTGGTATGGATGTCACCCCATTGGTATGCGGTATATTATTCGTAGTCGGAAGAACTTTGAATTTTGTGGAATATTAGTGTTTGTTAGAATGAACTTGTGATTTGAGGAAAATGTTATAGATCTAATTTCACCCTATGGTGGTGAGAGTTGGTATCCTTGAGGAAGGTGTGATAAAATATGTTTAAAGATTTTAATGTTAGATGCTTGTCCTGAATTGTGTGTAAATAGTGCATGATATTCGATGGTGTAAGATCGAATGAGTTGGCTATGACTTCTTAACTCATTAGTAATTTAGTCTTTTGGACTTAGAAGTTTAGTATTGGTTTGAAGACCATGCTTATGATATGTCTATTTTGGAGGTAAATAAGAAGTTTCGAATATGGTAACTAACCATCCTATTAAGCTAGTTCCGTGTTTAGATAATTATGAGGATTTGAGGATAAACTTAGTATGAAATTCTCCTAGTGGTTTTAAAATATGAAAGCTTGAAGTTGCAATATCTTTTGAGGATCGAAATAAGCTTAATAATAGTTGTAGTTGTGGTTAGAAAATTTAGTGATTTTAATGTTACTTGAGAATTTGTTGTCGTTAAAGGTTGGACCCTAACGGGAATTAATACTTTGTGGAATTTGGATTTGATGACACAACTTGAGGAATATGGACATAAGCGAAAACCGATGTATTGAGAGTTTGGAAGAGATAAATAAATTAATTACGGTCACATTGCCCTATATTTGGCAAACGTGAAGTGAATCGAGTTTTGTGTGACTAATCTCTTTGAGGTTTCGAGATTCAACTTTGGAGGATGAGAGGATTCATTGTAAATAAGTTGAGGTAATGAATTTTTGGAATAAATTGGATTAAAGGATTTCATAGTAAGTCCTTTACCTTGTGGTTGTTAGCGGTTTTGTTTCCTTAATTATAAATATTTTTGATGGTGATTTCCAATAATAGTTTCGATGGACCATAGAAGATTTTTATTGAATTGGAATAATTGGGAGTTGCTACTCGGTGTGGCATGCTTATGAAATATCTTGGTAGGAATCCGATGATTGAAATGTTGAGGATATATTGCACTCCCTTGAGGACTAGTTTACTTGTACAGTTAGTATTGTCGAGTTACTATCGACATTAGAATTTTCATAGAGGGAAGATAGTATTGGGGTTCATCCTTCGTTTTTCTTTATTCTTTCCTTCTTTCTTTCTTCTTTTTATTCGATTTATTCTTTCGAATATTTCGTTCCTTCTATCAATTGTCATCTCGTATAGATAGGATATTAGAAGCTTTAGTTAGAAGTTTTAGGTATAGATAGTAGTGTTATTACTTTTACTATAGAATTTTTGAATTAAAAGCTTTTAGAAATGTTTTATGATTTCAAGTATTTTACCGTCAAGGAGTGGTGAGACTTGTTATTGGAGACGTTCGATAACTAGTTTTCTCATTTATGGATGCGAAAATGTATATTTTTAAGTCTTTGACTTGGGACGTCGATGTTCTTAACGGCCGACGAGAACCTTCCGTTCCATTGATAAGATTCTATATTTATATTACAAGTATATTTTTAACAGTTTTGAAATAGACCTACATATATGTTACGTTCCTTCTTCTAAGTTTCGAGGACGAAACTTTTTAAAAGGAGGGGTGATTGTAACAACCCGAAAAATGCCAATTTTTGTAGTAAAAATATTTACTAACACTTTTCAGTAGAACTTAAGTTTTTAAAATAGGAATTTTTGTTCCGAGTCTTATTTTGAAATTCCGCGTTCGTATTGGGAATTTTTGAGTGATTTCATGAAAAGACCGTTTTTAGTCGTCTTTGGCTTTTCTTGACTTTTAAGTCGTCTTTGACTTTTCCTTGACTTTTTAAAAGTCGTCATTGACTTTTCTTGACTTTTAAGTCGTCCTAAACTTTTCTTGACTTTTAAGTCATCTTCGACTTTTCTCGACTTTTCAGTCAACTTTGACTTCCGTTGACTTTTCCCGACTCGTCTCATAAGTATGAAGACCGAAATTTTATTAAAAAAAAATAATATTTTTGATTTATTTTTATTTAGATTTATTAAGATTTATCATAATTTAGTATAATTATTTTGAATTTATTCGGAATTTAAAGAATAACGTTTACGGTTTTTAACCAAACGTCATTTAACTATTCCCGACGCATCGTAATGCGCGCAACAAAATCGAAACTCGACTTGGGCATGAGTCACGCGCCCATGTCATCGTTTTCCACTCACATGAGATAGTTTAATTCTTTTGATTAAACTAATAATAATATCTAGATATTTATTTACTTTATCGATCAGTTAACGAAAATTACGCAAATCGTTTACAAAACTGACCGATATCACCCATACCACACGGTTTTTCTTCCTCTCTTAGCCTTGATATTTTATTTCTTTTCATTATAATAACATAATATCTTGATATTTAATTCAATTAACTTAATATCTAATTAATTACGGTAATATAATTATTATACCGGGTCGATTCCATAACAACAATTGCAAACCCAACTCACTATTTTGCTCTATAAACTCACGGCTCACACACTCCACTTTACTCACAAACAACTTTTCATTTTTCAACAAATCAAATTAAGATCAAAATATCACTTTCTTTAATCGTTATTGAGCGTTCTTCGCGTTCTTCATCCGTTCTTCATCGTTCTTGAGCAAAACCTTCATAAAATCTTCAATTCTTAATTAAATCCATCCTAATTTATATTTCTAGGATCTCCTCTTCGCTCCTCATCTTCACGTATGGTTTAATTTCAATTCCGTCAAAATCGTTTTCAAGACTTTAATTATGGAAAATCATATTTTAAGTTCTAATAAGGTTTTCTTGTCATTTCTTATAGGGGAAGATTTTGAAGACGAGTTTGGTGACTCGTATATCTTAGGAGAAGACTAGAAGACGGGTTTCTTAGTTCTTAGTTCTTATTATTTTGGTGCTACTTGATTTTAGCTAGCTAAGGTAACGATTCCGAGTTACTCGACGGATAAATGTTACATAGCTTTGGTTTACTTTAGTTTTGGTTCATCTTTAGTTTTTGTTCATATGATTATGGTTTTATGATTTTAGTTAGTAACATGATAAGTGGTTGATTTTATTATGTTGTAGGAATTTATGAATATGTTGGTGTTCTTGTTATATTTTTATGATTTCTTCATGATGATGATTGTTGCATGTTGGATGGTTAAATTGGATGTTTAAAAATGGATGTTAGTAATTAAAAACATGTTGGAATTAATTGGAAATTGGGGTTGTTGCTTTGGTTGTGTGAACCGTGGGAAATGGCCGGAAAAACCAGCCCAAACCGGCCGGTTCAGGCCCGGTTCAGGCCCGGTTCAGGCCGGTTCAGGCCGGTCCTGGTCCGGTCTGGATTGGTCCGGGTTTTGGTCTTTGGGTTGTGTCGATGTTTGATTGTTAAATTGTTGTTTTGACGGGTTTTAAATATGTTAAAGCATGCGGGAAATATTAAGAAAGCGGTTTTAGTAAAAGTAGAAAAATCAGCCATTTTAGCCAAAACAGGCCCGTGGGCCCATCCAGGCCCATGTGGGGTCCGGCCCAACTCAGCCCGCGGGTCCCACTTTGGGACTTGTGACGGTTTTTGAGTTATCGTCTTTTTTATCGCGTTTTGTAATAACTAGCAAGCGAGAAATACTAATAAGTAAAATATTTAATTAAAAAGGTTTTTCATTAAATTATTATTTCTCACATGTTAGAAATTATAAGACGAGACCGTAGTTTAATTGGATATCATTTAAGTCAAGCGGGGGTTTACGTAAGATTTAATAATTCACATGTTAGAAGTTTTAATAAAAATAACATGTAATGAATATGTTGATTTTATGTCTATGTGATAAAGACTCTGTTTCTAGCCGGTTTGATCCAACGAGTTTGGTCAAACTAAGATCTAGTCAGCCCCGATTTGACTGATGACCCGTCGCGGGACTCGGGTCGGGGATTTGTCTTCAAGTGATGTTGTATTTAATTAATGAATTAGCCTTAGTAGATAGGAGGCGATATGTTAATTGATTATGATTTATATGCAATTAGTCACATGTTAGGAAATGGTTTCCGTGACTGTTTAATTATATGGTTGGTGTCGTGTTGACTAAGTGCCCATAGAGAATTATGAGTATATGGCGTCTTGACCATTCTAATTCTAAATGAGTATCTTGGACCATGACATTGATAGGCCCGTACTATCTTTAACGAGTATATAGTTCACTGCTTGATAGCTTTTGTGTCCCGGGCCGGGGGGGCTTATCCCCAAGTCGGGGCATGGCATCCTAAGAGTTCCGCTTTGGGAAGGGAGCCAGCTTAAGTACTAGCCATCTCTGCTTAGGGGGTCGCCTAGCAGAGTTTCTTGTGTACGGGTATGTCATGAGACGGGGAATGGAATAGCTGTTGTCGCTAGGTCTGATCAGTCTAGGACTAGGATGTTTTCCTACCTTGTGGTATAGCCTCGAGTTACAATCGACTATGGACGGTACTAAGAACTTATGCCTGTTTGTAGAAGGATAAGTCTTTCATGTATGTATGATTCTATGAGTTCTAGAAGGTGAGATGCAAGCCGGCTAGGATTGATAGAGTTTGGATTACCGATTGTTAACTGATTCACATGATTAAGTGTTGATTAGGGTTTGAGTGTATCAGGGCCATGTTACATGGTAACCGCTGAGCCAGCATACCAGCTTCCCTACCTCGGGTTATATTTTATTATCGGATTCACATGATAGCTTTCATATGCTAGGTTATATGCTAGTTAATTGTTTCATAACATGAAAAGCATATCATATATGTTAAGGTTTTGTATTTTCCATATACATTGCTTTTATGTATTCATGTTTAATTAAACTCGACATTTCGTGGCTGGGAGAACTCGGAGTTACTCCCCACTGACTGTGGCTTCCGTGTTTATATTTAATGCGGTCGGACAGGTGGTGAATGCATATTTGGGGTACATTGACGAGCTAGCGAGCGAAGTATTACCTTGGACCTATATTCGGTTCTTAGATTGTATATTATTATACACTCCTTTTATTTCAGTATTTATACGGGAGATATGTCTCCCGTCTTGTATAATTCTTATGTAAAATATTAGTTTCCTTTTTGTTTGACCCTTTTTATTTATGACACCCTTTGTTATGTATTTAAATTATTTTTTTTCTTTCCGCAAATTTGAGGGTGTCACACTCCTCCTCCTCCAAATTTCACTCCAGGTGTTTCCTAGCTTGGAACTCCTTGATGCGCTGGATCTTGCACTCCCAGGTGGTGTAGAGCAAGGAGTCTAGCAGGAGCCTCTTCAGGGCAAGATCCAGGCCCTCACCAGCTTTGAGACCAGTAGTAAGAGAACAGTTGACGCCTTAAGTACGAGCCAACTGATCCCGGGCCACTTTCTTGTAATTTGTGGAGGCTGAAAGCTGAGATTTCAAATCGGTGTTTTGCTCTTTGAGGTTAGTCACCTCCCTCATCAGACGCGCCACCTCCTTCTTAAAAAACAAACTCCTTTGTATACTCTGAAAGGAGGATAAATGCACACTAGAAAACCATCCGACAAAAATAAGTTGAAGGTACAAAAAGACCACACTTACCGCGAAGTCCGCCTCAACAGCATTACTCACTAACTTCGGAAGGGGTTGGGAAGCAAGTAGACGAGCAGGCCCGGGAAGCAGAAGTTGTTCCAGCTGAGGCCACAAAGGACTGTCCGAGCTTCTCCTGTAACCTCTGGGAAAGTGGAGAAGGGAGGTAGTGTTAGGCACAGGAGACCGAGGATGAACAGAGGCTAATGGAGGAACGCCAGCGGAAATGGCAGCAGGAACAGGACTTTTGGCCGCACCGGTGGCTTTCTTGGGTCAGGCTGGGAGCCAAGAGGGGTAAGCCTCCGCTTCCTTTTCTCCATCACTGAATCTAAATAGAACGAGGAGTGATCTGCAAAGACGTTGGAAAATTAGAGGGTCCCCGAGGGAGAACAAAGAACTTTTTACAGGAAGAAGAATAGGAGGGAGAGAGAGTACCAAACGACATAAGGGGCTGTTCCTGATCCCTTCCGGGAGAAAGATGAGGCTCTCCCTCAAAATCAGTGTCCTCCTCTGCAGTTTCTTCCCCTTCGCTATCAACGCTTAACGGGTCCTCAGACGTACCAGCTATCTTAACTTCCAAGAGAAGTGGGTATGTCCTTTCACGAGGAGACAAACTGAAAAGCTTTGTAACCACAGTAAGATCCTTGGTAGGAGTCGGCTGCGCCAGAGCTGCAAGGGAAAGCAAGTAAGATGGGTGAGTCGGAAAACAGAAGAAGAACACAGCAACATGGAGTACCTGCCACTGAACCTCACTTGTCAAACAAGTAGTCGGATAGAGGAGTGATAGAACTAATTTTCACAAAGATGAAGCGCTTGAACCGGCCATCATCCCTCACCTTAGAAGGGAGGATTACCGCGACATATCTAGCATTCTGGGCACGGAGGGTTGCCAAGCCATGACCCAAAGATCTGTAGGTGTAAAGAGCCGCCAACTATCCGAAACCCAGATTTAATTGATGGTCTTCATCCAAAACACACAGAGAAATCAAAACCCGCCATGCATGGGGCATGATTTGGCAAATTGCCAGTTGGTTGAAGGCAAGGAACCTTTGGTTCATATCAGGTAGAGGGAAGAATAAACCTAAGAAAAAGGGATATTCAAAGAGGCACACCCAACCCGAACGACGCGAGTCCGCGCTTTCACTAGGTTGAGGAAGATGGATCTCGACCTCTTCACCCAGGCCGAATCGCTACATCAGGGAGATGAGCATGCGAATAGCATGAGTCACTTAGGTATTGTTCACGTAGAATTCCCGTGGGGGTGAAGACATCGGGGTTAAGTGAAGGGGAGGGCGGAGGCGTGGAAGAAGAGGGGCAATTTAAATTCTCGATATTAGAGAGGGGAAATAATACCTGGGATTGCGGGAACGGTGAAGAGGAATGAAGGAAGAAAACAACGAAAACACGGAAAGACGCTGGAAGGGAGCATTTGTAGAAGAGAGAGGCAGGAAGTAAAGAAGTGACGGTTGGGAAAAGATAAAGTGGGGCGGTTGATTAAAGTGGGTAATAGGGAAGAGTGAGAAAGTGGGGGTAGTTGAAGAAGTAATAGAGAGGGGAATTAGGGGATAGGGAGTTGTGCGACAAGACAACTCTTTATTAAGGGAAGAAATCACCATCATTACTTGGGAAGCAGATAGATGGTAATTTCATGGGGGTAATTGTTTGGGTAATTTTCGTCCACATGCCAAGCAAGCAACGTGGTATGCTCTAAGTGGAAAAAAATAAAAGCACACGGATAGCTGACTTGGTAAGCGGAACAAAGATGCACGAATTCAGCCATCTGCCAGTAGGAACAAGAATTAGTCAATAACCAATCCCTTGAAAATATGAAGGTTGAGGATCTTCAGGAGGGAATCTCTGGAGTAACGGCAGAAGATATTAGGGTTGCTGCGCCTATAAGTACTGGAGGAACAAAGCAGGATAAACATCTGATAATTGAATCCCTAAGAAAAAAGCTCAATCACGATTATCCTATCACTCCCAAAAAAACATTGTATTTCTTATCTTGTTCTTACTTACGACTCAATTAGCAAAACTTAGTGCTACATTTGGCGGGATTCCGACTCCCCCAGCGGTTTTTTCCCGATTTGGGTTTTCGCGTCACCAACTCCTTTGTGTCATTTTTCTATTACGCTCGTTTAAATTTCGTGTTATTCTCTTTACATTATTTGCTCATTCTATCGACGGCTATTTCCGCTGACCACTTTGACCCATCTCCTAAAAACTCACTTAGGTAATTTTTTACCAAAACAACTATCTCATTTTATTTCTTCTGTAAGTATTAAGAGTGACATTAATGTTTACAATATACAATCTCCTTAAGACGATCTAATTATTTTAGATGAATAAAATTAAAATTCATTTCATAAAGTCTTACAATTTTCATGTTATATGTAACGATGTTGCGTGTAATAGTTTTAGGTAGCAAATCCGTGCAAATTCTGCACGGGCTTAAAACTAGTGATTATATCATACTTCAATTGAAGGAGAGTATTTTTAGTTACATGAGTATTTTCTTACTAATTTGTGTAAGAGTGGGGAAAATGATATATAAAATGAATTTTTAATTTATCTTTGGTAAAAAATTAATGATCCTCTAAACCAAACGTGTACTAAATTTTCATTGGAATTATTCGTAAATATGGAAATAAAAAAACTAATACATAAATCATTTTGTAAATATTAATCATATTTTAGAAGGTGTATTTTTAATTAAATGAAGTTAGAAAGTTAGTGGGCCCGTGGTTTCACCAAATTGCTCTAAATATTTGTGTTTTAATAGAAGAAAGATGATATTGATATGTTATTATAAAACTTCAAATATCCCTCTCATATAAATATATGGTGGATTACGAACCTTTTCACATAATTAAAACACGATCGCAAGGTAAGTGGGATTATAGTTCCCAGACTTTAATTACATTAATTGAAACCGATCCATCACGGTGTTACCTTTTATATTAAAGTCGTAATATTTAATATGAACTTAACTTCTATTAGAACCCGAAACACTTAGGCCACTCGAATATTAATAAATATTAGGGTTTTTTGTCAAACACAATCTTTAAAAAACTTTTTCTTCCAAATACCACATTTAAAAAAAGAAATTGTCAAACACAACCTTTAAAAACATATTGTTTGCCAAACACGACATTTTGGGCGGAGGACTCAACATTTTGGTCATAGTTTAACGCCTTGCAACAGATCAGTCGATGTTTGAGATAGTAAATGAGGTCGATTTGAAGTTTTCTTGAACTCGTAAGAAAGGTGGGAGTACATGCATTCCAATCGTTGTTAACATGGTCATCAAATGTGGTCTTATACGTGGTCAATTTGTGTGTAAAGTAAGGCGGGTCAAAGAGGGTTCTTGTAAGTTTGGGTTTACAACGGGTGGTCGGGGGTTTTGCGTGGGTTTTTTAATGGGGTTATAATGCTTTGTTTGGTCTGAAATTTTGTATGTAGTTAGAGGGGAATAGAATGTAGGTTGTAGTTGTGTTTTTTCTAGTGGTTGTTTGTTGGAAGTAATGTTTCGAGAAGAGTGAAGTATAAGTAAAAACAAAACAACAGAAAGTTAAAGTAGAATTTTTTTGTGGGTCACATCCCTCCTTTCGAACCACTACTTGCAACGAACGACCACCACAAAAAACACAACTACGACCTACCTTGTACTCCCCTTTACGTACATAACAAATTTCAGACCAAACAAAGCATCATAACTCCATTAAAAGACCCACGCACGCAAAACCCCCGACCACCCGTTGTAAACTCAAACTAAGAAACCTCTTTGACCCGCCTTACTTTACACACAAATTGACCACGCATAAGACCACTTTTGACCAATGTGTTGACAACGGTTGTAAAGTCAGTAGTCCCACCATTCCAATGAGTTCAAGAACACTTCAAATAGACCTCATTTACTATCTCAAACATCGCCTGAAAATCACCTCATTGCAAGTCGTCAAAATATGACCAAAATGTTGAGTCCTCCGCCCAAAATGTTGTGTTTAGCAAAAAGTATCTTTTTAAATGTTGTGTTTGACAATTTCGTTTTTTAAAGGTGGTGTTTGGAAGAAAATTTTTTTTTAAAGGTTGTGTTTGACAAAAAATCCAACTAGGCTCACAGCAGTGAGGATCGAATGTTTACTAATTAAAATTATCCAGCATTCAGAACGAGCCGGGAGCGACAGAAGTTTTGAGAATTCAAGAGAAGGTCACGGCGAGACGAGCCGCTGTCCTGTTGTAACAGAATGGAAGGCATATTCCAGAAGCACGGGAAACTAAAAGAGATTCGAGGTGAAACCGAGCTCTCCGCAAGGAAGTTTCGGCGGGTGTTGGCCCAAAAGAAGCAAACAGCGTTGAAAAGTTCCTGAAGGCGCCACGGGCGAGAAAGCTTCGTTTTGAGAGCCCTAAAACAGGTAATGAATGCTGCTCGTTCTTTCTTAAAATAAGAGCGTGACCACCCAGGGCTGAACCCCAGGGAGGAGGCTGTCGTTCCTAAATATTATAACAAAAGAAATAAGTTGGACGGAGTGAGTATTACCACAATATTTAGTCGTAGACGGGTCACAGGTGGTTCACAATACGTAGTCGCACACGAAACCATGCAAATGAGTGATAACCAGAAGTACTTGGACCCCAATCTTATTATTATGATCAACTAATTTGATTACAACCGAGTAACAAAATAAAGCAATAAAATAAACAAAATGAGGTTTAACTACTACATTTTACATGCGTGACATGACGATGGTTTGATTTTTCCGATGTTTTGATGTATCTAGATTAAATTCATTTGCAATGGCTCTCAAAAGTGGCTTCTGAACTTTACCCGTAGAACTCTTTGGCAGTTGGTCTTGAAACACCACCTTCTTAGGCACCATAAAATGTGGAAGGTTACTCTTACAATGTGCTAATATCTCTTCCTCAGTCACATTGTCACCTTGTGCCTTTTTAACGACGAAGGCGCAAGGGCTTTCACCCCATAGTGGATGTGGCATTCCCACCACGGCTGCTTCGGCCACCTTTTTATGTCGAAAAATCACCCCTTCCACTTCAACGCTGCTTATATTCTCTCCACCAGATATGATCACGTCTTTCAACCTATCCTTTATTTCGACATAGCCATCCGAGTGAATAACACCTATGTCACCCGTGTGAAACCATCCATCTCTGAATGCCTCTAATGTCGCCTCCTCATTTTTATAGTATCCTTTCATCATTCCACTACCACGAATTACAATTTCTCCCACCGTTTTTCCATCACGAAGGACACTCTCGTTTGTTTTTATGTCCTTAACATCCATATCCGCCACTGATAGTACACTAATTCCTTGTCGCGCCTTTAACAATGACTTGTCCCCTTGCGATAAAATATCCCACTTAGTCTGCCATTCACAGACTAAGGCGGGCCCTGTCGCCTCAGTTAGCCCATAAGCATGCACGACATCGAACCCAAGCCCCTCCATTTCCTCCAAAAGGGCAGCAGGTGGAGGGGAGCCACCTGTTAAGACCTGAACCCTGGATCTCATTTTGACATGCACATCCTTGTTCAATGCACGAATCAAGTTGAACACAATAGGCGCACAACACATATGTGTAACACCATGCAATGCGATGCTATTATAGATCTCGAGCGCAGTCGTCTTACGGATGCATACATTAGTCCCGCCTCTAGCCGCTATACCCCACGTGAAAGTCCATCCGTTACAGTGGAACATAGGTAAGGACCACAAGTAAACTGGTTCGGTCCCCATCTCCCAACCAAGCACCATACTTAAAGTACTAAGGTACGCGCCACGGTGGCTGTAAACAACTCCCTTGGGTGCAGAGGTTGTCCCTGAAGTGTAATTAAGCGCGATTGGGTCCCACTCGTTAACGTTCTTAACCTCCACAAAGTTGGGATTTCCTAACAGAATAAGTTTTTCATAGTCCAGTTTGTTGCTCTGCTTTAAGTTGAGGGGGTGGTAGTCAACATTTGACAGAGGAAGAGAATAATCATCGCTAGCAAAGTCTTGTAAACGACGTACACCCGTGCCAACTTCATCGTTGTACGGTGGGTACCCGATTTCATTGATGATGATAATTGAGGGTGGTTTTGAGGCATTGCTATTGGTAGATTTCAAGTCAGTTTTGAGAAGATTAACGGCTTCAAGAGCTTTAGGGATGTACTCATAGTCGACGAAAAGGATCTTAGCCTCCGAGTGTTGGAGGATGGTTTTGATAGTGTTAGCATCAAGCATGGAGTTGATAGTGTTTAGGACTGCTCCGGCCATGGGTACGGCGAAATGCGCTTCGTATACTGCCGGTATGTTTGGGGCCAACACTGATACCTGTATAAATCAAAGGGATAACCAATTATCTAACCAAAACAGATTTCCAATTTTTGTTACAAACATGAAACATGTATCACTTCACACACAAGTACCCAACGATTTTATCCAAATCTAAGATGTTGGTATTTAATACTCGTACGTTTGTATGGGTTAGGAATTACGATACTCTATTCATAAAATAACTTTCACAAATTCTCGTTTATGTCAGGCATATTACGAACATGGCCACATGGCGCAGGAAAAGACAAATCATTTTATGATTACCTAGACTGGTCTTATCTACTCATTCGACTCGTTGAAAACTTATGAGGCATATATTCGTCACAAGGGAAACTAACTGAATACCTTTACATGATGAATTTTTAATATATACAGTAATAATTAAGTTACTTTCACAGTATTTTTTGTATGCTTAGAAATATTACCATCTATGTTCCCTAAAAAAAGGAAAAAAGAAGGAATATTACCATCTACTGTATTATTCTTCTACATTACGGAGTCGTCATCAACTCCACAAAGTAAGTTGTGGAGCATCTCAACATGATGTATAGAGAGTTTAATAAAAGAGGACCTAATGTCAAATGTTTGCAGTCAATAGAAGAGAAGACAAAGGAGGGCCTACCAAATTATTCTTGATTTTGAATCATTACTCTTTCGGATTCAGTTAGTTAAAGATTGTGTCAAACTCAAATCATTATAATTAATAGAATATGTAATATTCTGATTGATTTTGTATATCTTGTAGTCTTGTTAATCACAAATTCTCATTTGTGATGGACCGATTCATCGCAAGCTTGCGACAGGTTGAATCCCCCTCACAAAGAGCAAGTGGAGAGGTAAGTGGGTGCAAATAGAGCCCTCCACTTGCCTTACCACTTACTCTTTGTGAGAGGAATTTGATCCGTCGCAAGCTTAAAACGGGTCGACCCATCACAAACAATGCTTATTAATATCAACTCCCCAAATTAAGATATACTTGATGCATCTGCAAGGTCCATGATCAGTTTGATTAATAACAATATGCTTGACAACTACTAAATCAATATAATCATTTAAGTATTGTCTTTTATTTAATCATAGATTCACAAATATAATTGAGGTTAATATTTACTATTTTTATTTAAGATGGGTCATTTTCGTCTGAAAAATAAGATGGGCTTGTGTTGTTACTTTTTGGTAAAATGTATCGACAGTTTATGACAACTTCTTTTCAATAGTGGTCACATTAGATATAAAATGATTATAAAATTCCGTCTTATTTTTTCAGACTAAAATAATCCGTCTAAAACAAAACCGAACGGATCCTTTAAAATCATCTCATAGGTTGATAGACCATGAACGCGACATGTTTACCGGTAAATTATACCATGCACCCAGGAGTATGGTGCATGATACTCCTTTCTAACTAATTTTTTTAAATAGATAAATTTTAAATTTTATAAATTAATAAATTATAAAAAATATATCATTATTCATAATATTTACTTCTCTACGATTACAGACCATATTTTATATATTTTGATATTTATCTTAATTTTATTCACATATTCATTTCACGTAATGACGTATTCATAATAATGAGATATTAATATCATATCATATCACATAATATAATTATTTTTATTTCAATGAAATATTTTGCATTATGTAGCTTCGATATGGAATAAAACGTTCATGATCAAACTAATTATTACACTATATAATACGTATTAATCAAATTATAGTGTCGTAGTCAGTAAACTGAAAGTGAATATAATAGAGGTATGCGGTGAATATCACACTACATAATACATATTCATCAGGCTACATTGTCATATTCACTATACTAAAATTGAATATAGTAGTGTCATATTGTATGAATAATATTAATGAAGATTTTTAATCATTACATTTTGATTTGAAAAAAAAGAAGATAAAACGATAAAATTAATGAAGAGATTTAAGTAATGACATAAAGGTATATCTTAATTAAAAAATAATTACACAATTAAGGATAATGTTTTATAATTTTTTTAACAACATAGAAGTATGCTTTAACTAAGATTTATCTTCCAAAGCGAATTTTTTTTATCAGCAAAAAACGTAGTGGTAAATCTTAAATAATGGAATATAACAAAATAGGAAAGTAAATATGATATCACATCAAAATAAGGGAAGTGTTGTAGGTGGGAAAAATTTGAGCTTCTCTTATTCTTTTAGTATATAGAGGAAGTATATAGAGGATTACTCTACTACTAATATAAAATTAAAAATCATTCATGGCCTAAGAAATATGGATCAATTAGTAGACCATACAACTAGTTGTATACAACTGATAATATAGATTTGAAACTTTATAATGAACAAGTTGAGCTTATATGTACATTTTACGAACTTTATTGAAAAACATCTGAGCACCTTTATATAAATGTTAAACTCAAAATATTATAATGAAACTCAAAAAAAATACATATAAGTTCAATTAGATTATATTTTGACATCTAAAAAATTAAAATGTAACTAAAATATTTAATAGCTCGAAAATATTGCATATAAGCTCAATTATATTGATATTATATGTACTACTCATATATATCTGGTTATACGGTCTTATATAAGATTGTCTTACTAACTAGATGTAAGAAAAACATATTTTTTAAAAAATTATTGTATTACTCATAAATTTTCAGTTCAATTAAAAAAAGGTACTCCATGCATGTTGTATACTTATAAGACATTATAATGTTGTCTTACTAACTAACTATAATAATAACATTTTTTTTTAATTATTGTACTAGTTATATAACTATAATAATAAGATTTCAGAAAGTATCTGGTATGACCATTACAAACGGTTCACCTTTAAGAAATAGTCAGAATCCTTCTTTCACTTACATCTTTTGGAAGGTTACAAACTTTTGACCTATGTTACTTTGACACTTTACTTTTGGGGCCTAACCCATGTCGACATGACATGAGTCCATGACAAGTAAGCCTTAATGTTATGGGTATGAATTTCGTATCCAACACTTATCACTTGGACACGTTACCGGTAATGACAAAGTGCAACCTAAAGTAAACTAAAAGACTCTTTTATAGCATATAACATGATTTTTCACAATTTTAAGACTTATATTTCAATTTTATCAATGTCTCACTTGAAAACATGACGTGTCTCTTGAAATTTGAATCACGAGTCCGACACTTAGATATGTACTCATGTCAAACACTGGTACCCGAGTCTAAGTAACATAACTTGTGACTAAAAGTGTCTGCCACTCTGCCACAAATAAGATCAAATAAGGTTGTCTTACTAACTAGTTGTAAGAATAACATTTTCATTTTAATTATTTTACTACTAATATAAACTGACAGGCCTGAAACTGTGGCTCATCATCAGATTATCAAGGATATGATATTCAGAATCTGAAACCTTAGCTTATTCATCATCCTGTGATGTGGAAGGATATAAGAATTGGGATCAATTGAAAATAGAAAGGAAGGACAGCAAGAGTGTGGATTAATAGATTTATTTTCTATTTGCTTTTGTTAGTTTTGTTAGCAATTGTGAACTGGTTGTCGAAGAATTGTTGAGGATGGAGTTGTCACAAAATCTTGTAAATGTTTGAATGTGTGCTGATATTAAAGTTTGATAACATTTGTAATTGTGACATCCATTATCTATACTACTCACATTTTACCAAAAAACAAAATTATTAGTAATAAAAAAAAAAATGTTTGATAGCATAAGAAAAATGGAAATACTTGAACTCACCACGTCGTTCTTCTCGACACCAAGGGAGTGAAGTGACGATGCAAGGCGACGACAACGGTCATAAGTCTGGGACCAGGTGAACCTTGCTTCACCATAGATGATAGACGTACGGTCTGAATAAAACATCAAAGCTCTCTTAAGAAATGTAATTGGAGTTAAAGCAGTGTAGTTTGCCTCACACTTATGCAATTTATCCATTATCCCCTATTCCCCTACTTTTATTATTTTGCTCCAATATAAAAATTAGATTTCCGTTCGTATGTATGGTATATTTTTTAAAAATAGAGAGAGGGAGAAGACAAATAGAAATTTTAAGTTTGGTTGGTGGTTTGGGTCACTAGGAAATGAGTTTATATAGAGTCCAACTGCTTAAATTAAGGTGCAATCAAACGTCATGTCCAAATTGAACTAATTAATCTCTTTTAATGATATAATTGTAGTGTTTTCTCAAATAGTCCGTATGTGGTAACACACATGGAAACTAGTACTTCATATCATAGAAATTATGAACCGTTGAACATAATAAGTACATTTACCACTAATAAAATTTAGTCTCTTCAACGTCACTTGTATACTTTTATAAGTCTCAAATCCTGGTAGAGTTAGTTGACCTTGAAAGTGGAAACTTACTCCGTAAATTAGAGGAAATTGGCTAATTACTTTTAGTATGAGGTCATCTATAATATCGAATTAATTTTAGTATAATTTCCAACATATTTAAACACTTGAGGGGCTATTTAGCGCTCACACAACATATATTTAATACTATTGACAAGTTAAAGACGGGCGTCGTTAAAACCGGTAATTAGCACGACAAATTAACAATTTATAATTACATATATAATAAACACTAGATAAACTCTAATTAAGGTAGTACGTGAAAGTAAAGGTCGAACTCAAGAGAAGGCAACGGTAAAGCTAATAAAGACTACACTAAAGACTAATCACTAACTAAGAGTCTAATGACACAATTAACAACACTTAAAAATATTAACATATAATGAGTATTTAACAATGGTAAACAATGTTTAACATAAAATAAGTGATGTTTGAGTTGAGTAGTGACATGAAAGTATGAAAAGATGCAAACAGTGACATCCCGCGATTTCGCAGTAAAGTAAACACATAGATTGTTAGAGTAAGTGTCGTCAACAATAGTGCGATAACTTAATTAAATCTCAATAATAAGAATACAAAGGGATGAAAGATATTATAGACAACTGGTCAACATTAATCGGTAATGATTGGCTTGCTAGAGTTTGACGTTACTGTCGTATGACGGTGGTGATCAGTTGATCCCTTAAGGTCACACCTATATGACCATTCCCTTAATTGAAAAAGTTAATTAATTGTATATCGATACACATTAATTAAATCCTTAAATTGAACAAATTTTATTTGTGAGTGAAATTATTATGTCTTATTGTAATGAGATTAAATAAGACGCAATTTTGTAATTAAAATGTTATATCACTAAAATTGACTATTGTTTATGAAACAATTTGAGATAAGAATAATGAGTTGATTATAATTACAAAGGGTTGTATATTATATTAACTGGACTTGATGTGACCCATTTTATATGTATGTAATTATTATGAATTACAATTTATTTTTGTTACATAATGTAAAATGATATTTAAATTGTTAAATATACATTTATCTATCCTAATGACATGTGACATGGTACATGACATACCACATTACAAATGACAAAATTACAAAGATAAAATGGACTCCATTTAATGGTGGTGGAGGGGGGCGGTCATGGTGGGTTATGGGTAGTTTTAGGGTGTTAATTGGTTGTTGGTTTTAATTGTAAAACACAATCATAACACCTAATACTACCTAGACCTATGCTAATGTTTTGAGAAGAACAAAAGTGAAGCATGCTTGAGACTTCCCAAGGCATGTGTGTGCCGGCCATCCACCACCCCAACCCCATGAGAATAAGTTCTCATTTTTTCAAATAAAAAAATCATTCTTGGCTTATCTCCTTATCTCACTAAAACCTCTCATAAAAGAGTTTATGAATTCTTTGTTCTAGAATCTAAGATCTTTATATATATATATATATATATATATATATATATATATATATATATATATATATATATATATATATATAGAGGTGGGATCCGGTGAGTCCACCTAAATATTTGAGTCCGTGAGTCCAAGAAACAATATCACGTAATGTACGGAACAATATCACTGGTTATACTAAAAAATATCACAAATAAAACAACAGCACAAAAGGGTTAAAAATATTGTATGTCATTTTACTCGCAGTCGACGACGACCACTTACGCACCATTACCGGCGACATATCCAAGTACTTAGATGACATAAGCAAACAATTATCCACCATCATCGTCACCCATTTATCCCATGTTTTCTTTTCAATCTCTATATTCCCTCACCCATACACTCCTCGGATCTCACACTACCACGCACCACAACCTATCACAATAAAATATGTCGCTGTCATTGTTAAACAAGGGATCTCGTCATTGGCTATGAAATAGAATCACAAAGGCCAAGATGCTAAGTACAAAGAAAATATGATAAAAGAAGCTCTATGCAATAAACTCCGGTGAAACGCCGATAATAGCGACTTGCTCACGAGAGAATGATGGTGTTTGTCGGAGTTTCGGTAGTGGAATCAATTGGTGTGAAAAAAAGTATGAGAAAAAGAAGCTAGTAGTAGTGCGCAAAAAAGTTGTTCAGTGGTGTGATATTGTACAGTATAACCCGTGATATTGTTTAGTATAACTTCTGATATTGTATCCTGGACTCACGGACTCAAAAAGATAGGGTGGACTCACGTGATCCTAATTCTATATATATATATATATATATATAGGGGCGGGTTCCCGTGCGAACTAGAGTTCCGTACGAACTGTACGAACTAGTCTATATGAGCCGTCATATTACATTATGCTGCTCTTTTAAATCCCAGCCACACACCTTATGCGTCAAACTTTATCTCTCTTCTTATACACCAAGTGACCAAACTTCCTGCCACCACACCACCCCCACCATTACCACCGGAGAACCGACATATCTCCAAGGCCAATGTCAGCTGCGCCATTTTTATTCATCTCTCCGGCATAGTCCTCATCATCGCTCGTATCAAAATAGAGAAAGGTGAAGATGTTGGTGGTTTTGTTGAGGCGGTCTGATCAATTTAATGGTGGAAAGGGAGGGTGATAAAGGTTTGTGAAGAATGAAGTGGTTTGATTAGAAATCGATTGACAGTGCAAATAGGTAATTAGGATTTTTCATTAGAAGTTTTGGATGATTATTAATTAATGGGTATTAGTGATTGGTGTTAGATGTATGTTAGTGTTGGTCGATTACTTGACACCGTCATGTTGTCGAAGAAGTGGCCAAAGACGTGAATATGAAGTGTCGAAAATGAAAATCATTTCGTCTTTAATTACAGTTCCGAATTGGATATCGTGTTTGGTCACCGGAGTATTCAAATGGTGGTGGTTGGAGATTTATGATTTTGCAGATGAGTTTAATGTTGGTGCTGATGCGGTGGTCCGAGACACTGTCTCTGACGCTAGCCTGCTCGACGGTGGTCAAAAGACCATAGGGGAGATGCTGCTAGAGGAGTGCAGTGGTGCGAGCTCGGGGATAGAGGCGATGTTGCTGCTGGTTTGTTCACTTGAGGCGGGAACGTAATTTGATGCTCGTAGCTGGATCAATTGTGATGTATTTTGTATAGATAGGGAATGAAGATGCTGATAATGTGTACTTTGTATATGGGCATGAACAAAACTAATTTGGTTGGAGTTGATAATACACAGATGACTGATGAGCATGATTTTGTGTAATGCACTGGATATTCATTCACCCAATGGCCAATGCTAAAGAGATTAATTGTTGATTTCTAGTAATTTTAAAGTGTATCTTGAAAAATAAAGTTACGTATCTAGTAACTTAAAAAAGTGTATCTAGAAAAATAAAGGTTTGTATCTAGTAGTTTAAAGAAGTGTAACTAGCAAAATAAAGACATGTATCTATTAACAATTGAGTAATTGTATTAACAATTGAGTACTAATGTTATGTACATATTAGTTGTTGTGTTGCTGAGTGATTAATTCAAATTTATATTGGCCATCTTTTGCTCTTTATTTCTCATTTCATGTGCCAATTCAAACACAATCTATTTCTCATTTCATGTTTTTGGACTCCATTGACAACATTCTACTGTTTTTGAACTCGTTTCTTTCTAGTAGTGAAATTGTGTGTGGCAAGAATTATAAATCAATTAGACGATTGAAGGATGTATTTCATTGTAAACTCAAAACATTTGAGGCATTAATATATTTCTTACTTGGTAGCACTTTATTATTCTACAGTTGGTCTCTCTTGTGACGGTCACAAGCTTGTAACGAACTAAATGTCACCATTTTATGATAAAAAATAATCATCCATAAAATGTTACCAGTCATATAATGGTTACATTTTCCATAAAAATGATCACATTTGCTCCGTCACAAGCTTGTGACAAAAAGTATCCGTCACAAATGAGAATTTGTGATTATTATAAGGCTTTTTTTTTTGTTTCACTGTCAATGTTCCAAAATTATTGGTGGTAATGCCATACTCATTACATGAATGAAGGATATGTCTCTAGCAACGTACCGAAGTGTATCCATCCAGTTAGAGGTATGTATCTAGCAATTAAAAGAAGTGTATCTACCTAGTTAGAAGGGGATGTATCTAGAAATTTAAACTGAATATATTTAAATAGCTAAAGATATCTATCTAGCAAGTTAAAGAAGTGTATTTAGCTAGTTAGAGAGATGTATCTAGCAATTTAAACAAATGTATCTAATTAGCTAAATATATATATCTACCAAGTTAAAGAAGTGTATCTACCTACTTAGAGGGATGTATCTAACAACTTAAACGAGTTTATCTAAATAGCTAAAGATATGTATTTAGCAATTTAAGCAAGTGTATTTACCTAGTTAGAGGGATGTATCTTGCAACTTAAACGAGTGTGTCTAAATAGCTAAAGGTATGTATCTAGTAATTTACAGAAATGTATCTACCTAGTTAGAGGAATGTATCTAGCAACTTAAACGAGTGTGTCTAAATAGCTAAAGTTATGTATCTAGTAATTTAAAGAAATGTATCTACCTAGTTAGAGGAATGTATCTAGCAACTTAAACGAGTTTATCTAAATTGTTAAAGATATGTATCTAGAAATTTAAAGAAGTGTATCCACATAATTAGAGTAGTGTATCTAACAACTTTAACGAACGTATCTAAATAGGTAAAAGTATATATACAACAATTTAAAAAAGTGTACCTATTAACTTAATGTATCGTAAATTTAGGACGTGAAAGGTTTCAGTTAGACGGCCTCTTATGGGAAACTGATACTCTACCATACAAATTACGGACTACTTGTTTACACATATTACTACGCTACCTAGCAAATTAGTACTGATTAGATATGCCCTCAATTTATGTATTCTGTAGTATTTCCTCATGTATGTGGGGACACATTTTATGTATCCAATTAAATAACACTACATATTTACATACACTTTGTCACTCATGAATCATGATAAAGAAAAGTACAAAGCAGCACGACAAACCCCACACTTTCACTAACACCAAACCCACCACCCCTCGCCTTCAGCCGACAACCACCAATCGTCATCACTCAAGTCACCACCAACATGACTCGTAGGATTCACTGGCGCCAATAGCCGTTAGTCGGAGAGTCGCCGCCGTACAAACAGATAGCAGGGGACGACGCCGACAACATGCGGCGACGAACCGCTCAAGTGACCACCCCAGACAGATCTAGTGACCATGCCCACCACCCCACACCGTTCCAGCGAGGGCAATAACCGCAAAACTCATCACCATCGGATTCGTAAATTGACCTTACCGAAAAGCCATCGCCGACTCCATTTGAGCATACAATTACCAACGATTTCCCGTCACAAATTTAATTCAAAGATTAATTTCTAAATGGAGCGAGTAGGCACTGTGGGTTTGCCGGTGAGTAGAAGAGGCATCATCGATCAGATCGCCTGAGGTTTGTCGGACGGTAGTCTAACGCCGGCGATTGAAGGTTGTTGGTAATGATGAGAGAGAAAGAGTAGGATGAGGATATTTAGTGTGAGGGTCAAGGGTGCAGTTGAGGGCAGACTGATTTATATCCCAAACATAGGCGCGTGTTTTTTCCTCAAAGTCTATAAGTCAGTTCGTAAGTTCGCACTGAACTATAAGTTCGTACAAGATCCTAATTCTATATATATATATATAGAAATTGCATCCGGTGAGTCCACATATCTTAGGTGAGTACGTCTCGCGATTCTCCACCATTAGATCTTACACAAATGCATGCTGAGATTAATCCTTGATTGGCATATAAAAACCTCAAATCTTTAATGTGCACCCTCATAACTCAATATCATTTTCTCTCTCTTTTTTTTCTCTCTCTATAATTACACTCTTCTTTATTAAATCCCTAATTTCCCCCTGACAATTTATTCTATGCTCTACAATTAGCAGATGAAAATTATGCGCGCATGATTCTAGCAATCCTGGATTCAATCAATTCAACAACTTAATCACTCACAGTTCATATCATTCAATTGATTACATATTTTTTAGTCGATTTTTCAGGTAATTTACAATTGACGTCGTACAATTTCTTAATAACTATTTCCTTTAATTTGTCACTGCTTCAATTTGCTTATCAATCGTTCATCATTCGACTGTTCATCGGCGTTCTTATAAAAACCCTAGATTATTCAACGCATATTAAAATTTTCAGCAAAATCAAAGCAAACCTAAGAACGGTAAAGTTCCGCGATTATGTGCGATTTAGTTATTTATCTTTCTTCGAAAAAATTTAGCGAAATATCTCGAATTAGGTATCCTGCAATTACAATTTGCAATTATTATTCACTTTTTATGTTGATTTTTCTATTATTCGATTTTTTTTCATGTAATTTTTACTATCTTGAAGAAATGAAGATAATTTGAAAGAACCAAATGATTTATTTGGCTAATTTTATCATACAATCAACTTTTGCAATGTATATTAGTCCTATCTTATGATTGTGGGACTCATTGTTGCTTCTTACTCAACAAGCATATTTTCACGGAAGCTTCACCTTCAATGTGCAGCAGATGTTTTGGAGTTGCATTCTTTATTGCAGCGGAATATTTTGTGAATATCGTGTATTACAGTAGCAGTGTTACTGTAATGGTGTTACTGTAACATCAATTGGAATGTAATTGATACATAAAATTTAGTATTCATGATGAAATTTTAATGAACCTTATGCCGATCTTATTAAGAAGGAAATTGTGTATTTCGTTTAACTTTGTTACGGTAATGGTTATAATCGAGTTACAGTAACAGTTTAATGTGTTACAGTAATGGGAAACTTGTTAGCCTTATGTTACAATAATGCATTGAGAATATGATGAGTTAGTTTACATTGATTTTCTGTACAGTTGTGAATGTCTTGAGGGCGTAATATAGTATTGCTTCTATTTTCTAAGCAATGAGAAACCATAAATAGATGACATCATAAACTATTATAATATTTTGGTCAAAACCTCTATTGTTATTCATTT
Organism: Heliosperma pusillum; assembly: GCA_022085475.1. Lineage (NCBI taxonomy): Eukaryota > Viridiplantae > Streptophyta > Magnoliopsida > Caryophyllales > Caryophyllaceae > Heliosperma > Heliosperma pusillum. The sequence goes on along the minus strand of JAIUZE010006305.1, from coordinate 79,670 downwards.
CATTTAAAAGTTCGAATAGTTCATTTAAAGGCTATTAGCTCGAATGGGAGAGCGATGTGCAAACCTTGCACATATGTATGAGTTCAAATTCCATATAGTCTATTTATTTTAAGATCGTTTTGAAAACCTTTTAAGCGACCACATAACCTAATATGACGTATTGTGTGGTCCACACCACTTTGTTAGTTTAGTTTATTAGAAATTGTTGTGCATTCCTTTTTTTTAGTTGATGATGAATTGTAACGATGGTACTGTAACATCATTACTTATTAAAGTAACAATGTTACTGTCACAGGGTTACTGTAATATCATTGATTCATCAAAGTAACATGAAAACAATATTAACAGTGCCAATTATATTTCATTTCATCAACGAAAGGCAGTGAATACAGATCCATCCAGGTTCTTCTGATATGCAAAAATGTAACATCTTCGTTTCATTATTTAATTAGTCAAAGGCGGATTAATATTACTGCAACAATGTTACTATAACAACGTTGAGTCATTAAAGTAACATGGCAACAATGTTGCCATATTATTTTAGTCCGTTTCTAATATAAGATGGTGTATAAAGCAGTTCTAAAATGTAAAGGTAAGATTATTTCGATTTTTTCATTTTAAAGTAACGGTAATACTGTGACATCATTTACTCAATAAGTAACAATGATACAGTAATTATGTTACTGTAAGTAACACGAAAACAATGTTAAAAATGCCAACTTTAATTATACAACAATAAAAAAACAAGTGAATTCATACCAGTCCAGTTGATCTTTATATGTGAAAAATGATTTGCAATACCACATACTAGTATTGTGAATAGTTTACAATAATTATACAACATAATCACACACCAAATAAATTTGACAACAATGTTAACAGTCTCAACTAGCATTTCAACATCAATAACGCTGCCTTCCTCGGTTCCTCACGCCTATCTTCATGTTTGATTAGTCGTGTCTCACACTTTTTTGTATATATTATCTCCTTAGGCGCCTTTTTTTGTTGGTTGATTTTCCAAACCTTCTTCTTCAAATTTTCTGACATTCAAAACAAAATGTTAGGCCATTACGAACAAAAACATATGTGAAAGGCAGTGGTTCAGCATTAGTGATAATTTATAGTAACAATTATTCAGTAGCCTTATCATTTGTGAGTTTATGAAAATGTTAAAACATCAAACTGAATTGGAAAAAACAACACAATATCAATATCAAATATACAATGTTGTAACAGTAAATAAAGTCCAGTTCTGCCACGCAGTAATAATGTTACTGTAACGCAATACAGTAACTAGCGTCGAAGTATTTTACGAAAGGTAATTTAATCCTTATATTTACTCAGTTTCTACAAATCAGTAATCATAAATTTTTGGTGAATAGTGAAACATGAAGAAGCAAAATAAAAATGAGCAGTAATAATGTTACAGTAACAGTATTACCGTAATATATATTATTACAGTAACATGTGTCAAATACCTTACGAAAGTGAATCTGATCCCCAAATTTACCCCAATTTTCTTGAAATCAAATCCAGTTATACATTTCACAATGTCATAACCCTAGCGTTGTTACGAACACATATAATCGACGTAAAATTGCACATTTTTTCAGAAATTGATTGCGATTTCACAAAGCAAAAAATAAGACAAACATTATTGCTATATTTCACTATGTCTTAATCCTAACTTTTTCACACAAACAGTTGGATCACACAAAATCGACATTAATAGCATGAAAAATCAATAAAAACAATAAGAATATGAACACATACAAATTAGACATAATCTTTTGGCAAAAATTCAATTATTGAGTTTGAGCAAAATATTAGTCCTAATTGTTTTTTAGAACGAAAACCTAACTTAATTAAAAATCACTAACAATTTTCTCATATCAATCAAGATAAAACAAGAACAACAAGAAGAACAGCAACAACAACATGCGATAACATCAATGAAATCAGAACAATTTTTTTTTTAAAAAAACAGCGAAAAGCGAATGATTTATACCTCTTTATTATTTGAGAATCAGATGTAATAGAATCTTGACTTCATTTTTTTTTTGAAGATATTCGCTTGAATTCAGTGAAAATTTTGGTTGATTTTGAAATAATCAACCAAAATAATTGATGCGCGTTGTTTTCTTTTCCGGTTGAAGAACTAATGTGTTAACTGACTAGAGAGAAAGAGAGATAGGAGGTTTGTAGAGAGAGAAAAAAATATGATTATAATGAGACATAACCATCAGTTTGTAGCTTATATTAGGTGTGCCAAATATTTGAGGCGACGTGGCTAAACAAGGGCCCTTGGATCTTTAGATCCAATGGTCAGTATTCACAGGACCATACTCATCTAAGAAGCTGGACTCACCGGATGCTCACTCATATATATATATATATATATATAGAGTGAGCATCCGGTGAGTCTAGCTTCTTAGGTGAGTACGGTCCTATCAATAAGGATCATTGGATCTACAAGATCCAACATTCCTCATTCAGCCACGTCACCTTTTAAAAAGAGTCGTGCAAAAACGAAACCCAGTAATTATCTTATTCACGCTTTCGTCTTCTATAGTACTCTCTTTGTCTCTGTATCAAAACCCTAAAAAAAGCCCCAAATTCAAAAAGAAATCTGACTAATCAGTGAAAAATCAATAGAACTATAGAAGAGGTACGAATATAATGAGAAATCTGCCAAAATCCAACATACTTCTTATTTTGAAGAAGTAAAATCATTCAAAAATCTGCCTTAAATAAATCAAAATCAAAATCAAATATGATTTTATCATCAATCTTGTTTGTTACGCACAAATAAAGAGGTAAGATTTAACATTCTTTGCACTTTTTTAGTTCTTATCTTCTAATTTGATTAGTATTGCTACTTATGATAAGTTTATGATCTTAATTCTCTATTCCATTCAATAGATCGAAGTGGCATTTTCATGTTTTTTTTTGTGAATTTCAATTGACTTGCATCATTGATTGATTTTGATTCAGGTATATTGCTTATTGAACTTTGTGAGTGTTAATGTCATTAGTTTTGATTGATTGTGTTGAATATTGATCTCGTTTGATTACATTGAATAGCTATTATGATTTTTCTTAACTAAAGTGATGATACTGGTTAACTATTATCAGTAAATTAGAAGCACCCTGATTTGTGTTATTTATGCACTATAATAAATGTTAAAAGTTCATATTTGTGTTGTAGATGTTCATACTATTACCGTCGATTGCTCATATTGTTACTTTTGATTGTATTTGTACATAGTGTATTTCAAAAATTTGGGTTATGAGATGGTGAAATTGAGTAACAATGTTCATTTCATAGTATTTGGTTACATTGAGCAACGATGATACTGTCAATGTCTTTGTTCAACTTTGTTATAATATCTTTTCACAGTGTTCGTCGAAAAAGCTAAGGTTACCGTCAATTGTCAATTGGTTTTAATTATTTGTTATTTTATTGTTTAATATTGGACTTGTTTTTATGAAAATTGGGAGTAAACTAACTTGATTAAATTAGATTCTATGTTGTTATTATTGTAACATTGTTACCGTAACAATATTGCGTTATTGTAACATTGTTACCGTAAAATTATTGCGTTGCTGTAACATTGTTACCGTAAAATTATTGCGTTATTGTAACATTGTTACCGTAACATTGTTACCGTAACATTGTTACCGTAACATTGTTACCGTAACATTGTTGTGTTACTGTAATATTGCCGTAACATTATTGCGTTAAGGTAATATTTTTACTGTCATTCATCGTTTCCTCATTCATCAGGGTACATGTTTGATATTTCTCCCATTATTGATTGATTTTCGCCTACCAATTTTATGCTTGAATATGATGATATTTTGATTTGTACTCTGTGTGCTTGTTCTTCCCTTTCTTAAGGTCTTAAATCTTGAAAATTCCATGCTTAATATGATGATATTTTAATTATTTGTTATTTTATTGTTTAATATTGGACTTGTTTTTATGAAAATTGGGAGTAAACTAACTTGATTAAATTAGATTCTATGTTGTTATTATTGTAACATTGTTACCGTAACAATATTGCGTTATTGTAACATTGTTACCGTAAAATTATTGCGTTGCTGTAACATTGTTACCGTAAAATTATTGCGTTATTGTAACATTGTTACCGTAACATTGTTACCGTAACATTGTTACCGTAACATTGTTACCGTAACATTGTTGTGTTACTGTAATATTGCCGTAACATTATTGCGTTAAGGTAATATTTTTACTGTCATTCATCGTTTCCTCATTCATCAGGGTACATGTTTGATATTTCTCCCATTATTGATTGATTTTCGCCTACCAATTTTATGCTTGAATATGATGATATGTTGATTTGTACTCTGTATGCTTGTTCTTCCTTTTCTTAAGGTCTTAAATCTTGAAAATTCCATGCTGAATAAACATGATAAGTGTTAGAATAAAATAAGTATTGCTTCGATATTGGCAGATTGTTGCGTATCAATTACCTGCGAACTTTTATGGTTTTATTTTCAGTAGGATTTAATTATTATCAATGTGTACTTATAAAAACCTAATGGCGGAAACAATGTTATTACTGTAACACAATTATCTATTTTCAAGAATTTTAATGAGTAATTATTCTCGTCTATCAGGCACACTTGCGTAATTTATTTTTTAATGTAACACTTATTTTTTTATTTAATTTTCGTTAGCTTTACGTAAACTTTCTTATACTTGCTTTTGTAAAATTTCCCGTAACTTTTTTTTTTATTGTAACACATATGGTTTGTTTTTGTACAAATGAGTTGTTGATGTAACACTTGGTTTGTTGTTGTAATACGAATGAGTCATTACTATAACACTTGATTTGTTATTGCACCACATATGAGCTGTTACTGTAACACTTGGTTTGTTAATTGTTACTGTAACACATGATAATACTTGAATTGTTATTGTAACATTTTAGTCGTCTCATTCACTTATTAACCTTTCTATATTAGAAATATTTTCTATTAGTAATTTATGCGCTTTTTTAGTTTCATGGACTGAGTTTGTAGTGATGGATACTCTTTTAAAAGGCTATTAGCTCAATGGTAGAGCGATGTACGATATTGTACAAAGATGCTGGTTCGAGTCACGTATAGCCTAATTCTTTGGTTCAAGCAATTTTAGAACAAGTATCGTTACTCTGTGTTAAATAATTAAGGTTACCAAAAAATGTAACTAATGTATTTTTACATAAAAAAACCAAAAGGCTTTATCCATGTTCAAGCAAGTTTGTAACAAGAATATTGTACTCTGTAATTGTTACAAATGTACGGGGTCGAGTCCTTTCTAAGGATTTGAATGGTTGTCTTTAAGCACAAGCTCGTGCTGCTCTAGAGTGGTATTTTAAAGGTTACTAGCTATTGTTACAAGACTAACTAATGTCATTGTAAAGATCAACTAGTCTGAAACAAAACAAATGGTAAGATTATATCATTAGATGACTATTATTTATCATTACAAGAACACTTATATCGTTGAAGTCTTAAATTTTTTCTTCACCTTCAATCGACAATGAGTAGCAATGTCTAGGCTATGCGGGAGTCGAACCCACACTTTGTACAGATTGTACAATGCTCTACCATTTAAGCTAATAGCCTTAAGATCACACAATGAAACTGGAACTTGAGATCACCAACACTTTAATTTGAGTATGTATAATTGTATATAGATTCTATTGTTTCTGATAGTCCGGATATTAATCATGTCAAGTTAATTTCTATTGTTTTTAATGTACAAATTTGACTGATCATACGATCTTGTGAAATTCTAATATGAAGCATATCAAGAGTAATATGTATGTGTTACAGTAATTACTCGCATGTGTTATAACAACAAATAATATGTGTGTTACACTAACCATTCTTAGATGTTACAATAACAAGTTAGTAACATAATTTTTATAGTAGCTAGGTGTTACAATGGCGGGGAACGTATGTTTTGATAACTTATGCAACATTAGTTATCAGAGTTTCTTGACAGGGATTGTATATATTCTCAGAGAATACACCTTAACTTGAGTATGTATATAGCTTCTTGACATAATACTTAATAGTCCATTACTTAATATCATTGCCGATCAAAAATACAGTTCAGGAGACAAAAGCTATAACCTATTTGAATAATCTCTAACATCAATCTGATGAGAAATGAGAAAATAATCATAAATTTACATAGCTTCAAATTGATCTAGAAATCAAGTTTGAAGATTTAACTGAAAACAATTATTTTTGTATGCTAGGATTACAAGATTATCTCTTGGCCACCAACTACTAAATACATTACATTAGCTTAGTAGATCATTGGAGAGTAGAGTCACACTACTTTTCTTGCTAGAATCATCATGATTTATTGTTGTTGTTGGCTATTCTATAAACATTAGCTATTTTGATGAATCAACGATGTTACTATAACATAATTACCGTATCAGTGACGATGTTACTATAACATAATTACCGTATCAGTGTGACTTTATTTAGTAAATAATGTTGCAGTAACACTGTTACTTTAAAAACGAAAGAAAATAATAATAGTTACCTTTACATTATAAAACTACTTAATACATATTTTATACAGTAAATGAAATAGATAATTACTACTGTAACATTTTTCCCTTTTTAGTTTAATAAATTAATGTTGATCTTGTTATTGTCACACCTATTTTAGACAATATGAGAGTATCTTTTATACACGTTTAAGTTCAAGGCTTGTTTTGTGACGATATATGGATACTCCTTGTTTTGAAGGCTAACTCAATGATAGATCAATGTATTATATTAGTATATTGTACTAAGATGCGGGTTCTGAGTTCCGTGTAGCCTAGTACTATTACAGTAGTATAACACAATTACTTGTAACACCAAGAGTATTACAGTAACACAAATACACTATTACGGTAACACATGTACATTATTATTCCTTTAACACAATTACAACATTGTAACAATAGGATTAGTATTATGATAACACTATCACAGTAACACTATTACAAGAACATAAACATTTATCATTATAAAGTATACAACTATTCTAAAGCAAGTCATGATGACTTTCAATCCTTTCTTAATTTTTACACAAGCTGGATGATACTAACTCGATGTTAATCAATGTTAGACCTATTTTTGTAATTTATACGAGTAAAAAAATCAAAACAAAATCGCACAAAAAATGTAATACATAGAACTCATAATCAATGTTAGAAGTAGATGTATACATATATGATTATTAAACGTCTTGCTCAATGGAGTGTTAATGTCAATGTTAATCAAGTTGAACCTAGATATGAACACATGATTATTAATAAAAGTAGATCTGAACACATATCTGGTTTCTAAACCTAGAAACAACAATATAGCACGAATCCATAAAAATTATGCAAAACAAGGCATGAAACTTCCAATTAATTTATAAAACATGCATCATAAAGCTATCAATACTGCAAAAAGTACTGAAAATCGTAATATAAGGTTATGCAATTGCTCATAAGAGATAATCACAAAACTTAAATTAAGAAAGAAAATGCCAAACCTAAAATCTTATATCTGACAATAGATCTGGAGACGACAATATCGCATGAACACCGGAGATTAAGAGTTCCTAAGAGCATAGTTTATAATTGACTCGAGGAATTCGCGAAACAATCGAATTGTTCAGAAGTTTTTTGGTCAGGAAACATTTGAAGAGAGATAAAGAAGAGAGAGAATGGGTTGAATTAGGAATGACCAAAATAATTTGAGGACGACATCTTATTCACAGCATTCAAATTACAAAAATACCCATAGTAACTCGCGCTACATCTTTGCCTTTGGATCTCACGCATCTGATGGTCCAGATTGATAGGACGGAATCACCTAAGATATGTGGACTCACCGGATGCAATTTCTATATATATATATATATATATATATATATATATATATAGAGAGTCAAGATCCGGTGCAAACGACTACTCGGTGCAAAAAGTGGAAACGTACACTCATTAATCATTTATTTAATACCCACTACCTGTCATTTGCAAATTCAGTGTACAAAGTCCATATATTTCACTCACCCACATTATTAGCACGCTTAGCTTCTCTCACCAAACACCACTAGTCCCAACCATCTACCTGACCGCCATCGACGGCCTCTGGCCACCGGAGATAACGTACCCCTGACTGTCGACACTTCATTTTGCTGCCCTTCTCCGATGAGTCACTCAAGCGCAATCCAAGATGCTTTTCGTCGTTCCATTAAGCCTTTCCGGCAATCACTATGATGTTGAATCCTTCTCCGGTGAATCAATAATGTATCCTAGGTGTAGATGCACTGTTTCCAAGCTT
>JAIUZE010006305.1:0-71292 GCA_022085475.1 Heliosperma pusillum | reverse complement strand
TATATATATATATAGAACCAAGATCCGGTGCAAACGACCACTCGGTGCAAAAAGTGGAAACGTACTCTCAATAGTCATTTATTTAATACCCACTCTCGTCATTTGCAAATTAAGTTAACAAAGCCCATATATTTCACTCACCCACATTATTAACAGTACCACATTTAGCTTTTCTCACCAAACACTACTAGTCCCAGCCATCTACATGACCGCCTTCGACGACCTCTGACCACCAGCGACGAAGAACCCCTGACCGTCGACGCTTCGTTTTGCTGCCCTTCTCCGGTGAGTCACTCATTAACAATCCAAGATGCTTTTCACCGTCCCATTTAACTTTTCCGGCGAGTCACTATGCGGTTGATTTCTTCTCCGTTGAGTCACTTAGGCGCATTTTTCTATCCTAGGTGTAGATGCACTTTTTCCTAGCTTCTTCGGCGAGTCACTCAGGATCAATTTTAAAAATCGCGGACCATCGTTATCAAGGAGTCAACCGGATGATAGTTAACAATGGAGGTGAGTTGTACTTCCACCAGTGCTACATCGTCGTCGTCGGCAATCAATCGAAATTAGTTTATCTAGTTTGAATATTTTTTGTAACTCAACCCAATTTTGATGTACCTAGTTACTAGTTTTGTGTATCTATGTTAATGCATATTAAAATAGTGGCTAGATACACAAAATTAATCATTAGTTACATTAAAATTCATCTTAGGTACATCAATATTTAAACCATATACACTAACTTTCTAGCTCTAATAGTGATACATTTGATGATTATGACAGAGAAAGTAAGCAAAGATGATGAGGAGAAAATTTCTTAAGGTGCGAATTAGTTTGACGGCGCCGTGGATCGTCAATTTGGTTAACGACAGTGATGGTACAACTTGTTAAAGTAGCTTTGCTTGAGGGTGACGATAGTGGGCTCCGCGCCGGAACTCAGGGACGCCGATTAATGGAATTGGTCAGATTATGGCCGTGGTTGCTTGTATATGGGGATGAGTGAGATGTGGCCATGTGGGTGTGGGTAATGTAAGGTTAATAATGGGTTAGTATGTCATGTGTATATAATATGGTGGGTAATGTCTTGCGTGAATAGTTGGAGTAGTGTGTTTCCACTTTTTGCACCGAGTGATCGTTTCCACCGGATCCTAAATCTATATATATATATATATATATATATATATATATATATATATATATATATATATATATATAGAGAGAGAGAGAGAGAGAGAGCTTAGTTCAATTGAATCCACCATTTTCTTAGAGTCCTTGAGTCCTCATCCTAGTCATTGGATGAGGGAGATGGATGGCTGAGATTTGGGAGATTAAAAAATACACTTATCACTAATTAATTACCTATGCACTAATTAATTAACTTTCTCTCTCTAGCTTTACATTAATCACTTTTTAAACACTTTTAAGCACTTTTGAGCTGCTGAGATTTATGAGTGTAACTTTGATGCTTGCGAGTGTAACTCTAATGTTTTACAGTGTAACTTTAACTTTTTAAGGCGGTTTGTATGTAAAAATTTGAATTTAAACAATTTTAACACCTTACGAGTGTAACTTTGATGCTTTTCGAGTGTAACTCTAATATTTTTTAGCGTAACTTTTAATTTTTGAAGACGGTTTTGTATATAAAAATTTGAATATGTATAATTTTAACATTCTACAAGTGTAACTTTGATGATTTTCGAGTGTAACTTTAATATTTTTAAGACGTTTTTGTATATAAAAATTTGAATTCATATAATTTTAACATTTTATGAGTGTAACTTTAATGATTTTTGAGTGTAACTTTAATATTTTCGAGCGTAACTTTAAATTTTGAAGACGGTTTTGTATAAAATAATTTGAATATATATAATTTTAACATTCTACGAGTGTAACTTTGCTGATTTTCGAGTGTAACTTTAATTTTTTTAGACGGTTTTGTATATAAAAATTTGAATTTATATAATTTTAACATTTTATAAGTGTAACTTTGATGATTTACAAGTGTAACTCTAATATTTTACGAGAATAACTTTAGTAATTTTAGGTCATTTTGAGTGGAATTTTTTGAATTTTATTACATGTTGAATTTATGTAATTTACTACAAATTTATGAGTATAACTTTAGTCCTCTATGAGTGTAACTGTAGTCTTTTATGAGTGTAACTGTAGTCTTTTATGAGTGTAACTTTAGTCTTTTATGAGTGTAACTACAGTCCTCTAAGAATGTAACTGTAACTGTAGTCCTTAACTGTAATCCGACCACCACAAACCAACCGACACTCACAAAAAAGGTAGATCTACCAAAAACAATTGAAAACAAGACTAAAAACTAAAAAAAAAAAAACAGATCTAACATCAACAAGTGTAACTTTTAAGGTCATTTTGTATTACTTTAATAGTGTTACTTTAATAAATACAGTGTGTTACTTTAATAGATGATAAATGTGACTTTAATAAATAAAATGTATAACTTTAATAAATAAAATGTGTAACTTTAATAAATAATGTGTGTTACTTTAATAGAAGATATGTGTGACTTTAATAAATAAAATGTGTAACTTTAATAGACGGTATATGTGACTTTAATAAATAAAAGGTGTGTTACTTTAATAGTGTTACTTTAATAAATACAGTGTGTTACTTTAATAGATGATAAATGTGACTTTAATAAATAAAATGTGTAACTTTAATAAATAAAATGTGTAACTTTAATAAATAATGTGTGTTACTTTAATAGAAGATATGTGTAACTTTAATAAATAAAATGTGTAACTTTAATAGACGGTATATGTGACTTTAATAAATAAAACAGAAAACTGGATCTGAAAAAAAAAAAAAGACTAAGTAATGTGTGTTATTTTAATAACATAACAAATGTAACTTTAATATACCATATATGTGACTTTAATAAATAAAGGGTGTAACCTTAATAGAGAATTAATGTGACTTTAATATATTAGTCATTGACATTTTTCCAGATCTAGAAAAAAAAAAAGCACAAAAACAAGATCTAAAAGAATTAAAAGAAAAAAAAAAGAACATCACCACCACACGGCCCCCCACCCACGACACCACCCCCACGGCCCCACCCCATCCTTACCAACCCAGAACCCTCCCCCGACCCACATAACCACCACCACGAGGCGGTAAGTCGACTGGAGGCAGAGGAGGAGGGAGGTGGTGGGTCGACCGGAGGGAGGAGGAGTCGCAATGGTGGCCGGTGGATGCCAAAACCGAAAAAAAAAAGACTTAGAGGGAAGGAGGCGGTAGAGGTGGAGGAAGGTGGTGGCAGAAGAGAGAGGGAGGCGGAGGAGAGCATGCGGCGGAGGGGGTTGTGGCGGAGGTTGGTGGTAGGGACAGCGGAGGAGGGAGGGTGGCGTGAGGGAGGCAGATCTGGAGAAAAAAAAGTGGTGGCAGTGAGGAGGGAAGTCCGGCGATGGTGTTGTCGAGTGGTGGCAGGGGAGGTCGGTGGCAGGGGAAGTCGTGGCCGGCAGTGGTAAGTGAATGGTGGGTTATTTTTTGTAGGGCAGTGGGTGTGCGTCGGTGTTGGTGGTGCTTGGGTGGTGTTGTGTGAACAATGGAGGATGAATGATTTATTTGTATTTTGAATTCATTAGGGTTTTAGAGAGAGGAGAGAATGGATATAATGTGAGATAGAGAGAGAAGTAATTGTGAGAAAAAGTATATATATTGAATTAGGGTGGATTAGTGATTAATTAGTGAATGGTAAAGAGAGAGTGATATTAATCACCTTTTTGGAGTATCAATCTTAGCCATCCATCTCCCCATATCCAATAGCCCTAAAAAGGACTCAAGGACTCTAAGGAAAAGGGTGGACTCAATTGATCTTTACTCTATATATATATATATATATTATATATATATATATATATATATATAGATATATATATATATATATATATATAGATATATAGAGCTTAGTTCAATTGAGTCCACCATATTCTTAGAGTCCTTGAGTCCTCATCTTAGCCATTGGATGAGGGAGATGGATGGCTGAGATTTGGGAGATTAAAAAATACACTTATCACTAATTAATTACCTATGCACTAATTAATTAGCTTTCTCTCTCTAGTTATAATTAATCACTTTTTAAACACTTTTAAGCACTTTTGAGCACTTTTTAGCTGCTGAGATTTATGAGTGTAACTTTGATGCTTGCGAGTGTAACTCTAATGTTTTAGAGTGTAACTTTAAGTTTTTAAGGCGGTTTGTATACAAAAATTTGAATTAAAAAATTTTTAACACCTTACGAGTGTAACTTTAATACTTTTCGAGTGTAACTCTAATATTTTCGAGCGTAACTTTAAATTTTAAAGACGGTTTTGATATAATAATTTGAATATATATACTTTTAACATTCTACGAGTGTAACTTTGCTGATTTTCGAGTGTAACTTTAATATTTTTTAGAAGGTTTTGTATAAAAATTTGAATTTATATAATTTTGACATTTTACGAGTGTAACTTGGATGATTTTCGAGTGTAACTTTAATATTTTTTTAAGACGGTTTATTACTTATAAATTTAAATTTATATAATTTTTTACATTTTACGAGTATCATTCTAACATTTTAGGAGTGTAACTTTAATTTTTTTTAAGACGGTTTTGTACATAAAAATTTGAATTTATATAATTTTAACATTTTACAAGTGTAACTTTGATGATTTACGAGTGTAACTCTAATATTTTACGAGTGTAACTTTAATAATTTTAGGTCATTTTGAGTGGAATTTTTTGAATTTTATTACATGTTGAATCTACGTAATTTACTACAAATTTATGAGTGTTACTTTAGTCCTCTATGAGTGTAACTGTAGTCCTCTATAAGTGTAACTGTAGTCCTCTATAAGTGTAACTGTAATCCTCTATGAGTGTAACTGTAGTCCTCAATGAGTGTAACTATAGTCCTCTATGAGTGTAACTGTAGTAAAAACTATATAAAAAGCAAGGTAGATCTAGAAAAAGGTAGATCTAGGAAAAAAAAATTGAAAACAAGAGTATAAACTTAAAAAAGAAACAGATCTGACATAAAAGGTGTAACTTTAAAGGTCGTTTTCAAGGTCATTTTGTGTTACTTTAATAGTGTTACTTTAATAAATAATGTGTGTTACTTTAATAAATGATATATGTGACTTTATTACATAAAATGTGTAACTTTAATAGACGATATATATGACTTTTATAAATAAAATGTGTAACTGTAATAGAGAATTTGTGTTACTTTAATAGAAGTTATTTGTGTTACTTTAATAAATAAGTTTTGTTACTTTAATAGACAATATATATGACTTTAATAAATAAAATATGTAACTTTAATGAATAATTTGTGTTACTTTAATAGATAATATGTGTGACTTTAATAAATAAGATGTGTAACTTTACTAGACAATTTGTGTTACTTTAATAAACAATATGTGTAACTTTAATCGGTATATCGTCACCAAAACCAACAATTACACCATTATTTCAGATCTGGAAAAATGAAAAAATAAAAATAAAAAATATATATAAACTGTGTAACTTTAATAAATAAAATGTGTGGCTTTAATAAATAAAATGTGTAACTTTAATAAAAAAGATGTGTTACTTTAATAGATAATGTGTAACTTTTTCAGATCTAGGAAAAAAAATGTTACTTTTAAGGCTATTTTGTGTTACTTTAATAGACTATATATGTGACTTTAATATATAAGGTGTGTAACTTTAAAAAAATATTTTTGTTACTAGACGCCATTGACATGTGAGACCCCTTAATCAGATCTGAAAAAAAAAACACAACATAGAAATTAAAAAAAAAAAAAAAAAAAAAAAGAATGAGAACAAATGCAAAAAGAAAAACCAGATCTTAGCCATCTTAGCCACCCCCACTCACGACCCACAAAAAGAAAAGAAGAAGTAGAAGAAGAACCACCCCCACCCCCACCACCTCGCCACAACCACATCAACAGGCACCATGAACCACCTTCAACAAACCCAGATCTGGAAAGAAAAACCAGATCTGAAAAAAAAAGAAAAAGAAAAGAAGAAGTAGGAAGGTCGGGGCAGGAGGAGGAAGGAGGAAGGCAGAGCCGTGGTGGGTTGAGTGGTTGGTGAAGATCGGGGCAGATCTGGGCTTGTAGTTAGTGGTGGTTGGTGGCGGTTGGTGAAGCAGCAGTGGTCGTGTGGTGTTGTTGTCGGGTTTTTAGTGTTGGTGTATGTAGTAGTGTGGTGTATGCGACGGTGGTGGTGATGGGAGGAGGTTGTGAAGGTGTTTGTGGTTGCTGATGTGGAGGGGTGGGTTGTGGAGGAGTGGGTTGTGGAGGTAGGTGGCGGCAGATGAAGAGGAAGGTGGGTGACAGATCCGGTGGAGGAGAGTGTGGGTCGTGGCCGGCGGTGGAGGAGGTAGGAGGGTGGCGTCGTGGGGGTGGTGTCGGTGGTGGTTGCAGTGGGCCGACACTTTTGGCGGTGGTGGGTGTTGGTGGTGGGTGTTTGTGTGTTGGGTATGGTGTTTGTGGGGGTGGTGTTGGGTGGGTGGAGTTTGGTGAGTGAGAGGAAATTAGAAGGAGTGATTTATTTGGGTTTTGATTTATTTGGGTTTTTAGAGAGAGGAAGAGAAATGATATTATGTGTGATGAGAGAGAAGTAGTTGGGTGGAAAAATGTTATATATTGAATTAGGGTGGGGATTAGTGGTTAATTAGTAAAGAAGAGAGAGAGTGGGAAATTAAGCCATTAATTACCTTTTGGGAGCACCAATCTCAGCCACCCATCCTCCTTCATCCAATGGTCCAAAATAGGACTCAAGGACTCTAGGGAATGGGGTGGACTCAATTGATCTTTGCTCTCTCTATATATATATATATATATATAGAGCAAAGATCAATTGAGTCCACCCTCTTCCTTAGAGTCCTTGAGTCCTATTTTGGACCATTGGATGAAGGAAGATGGATGGCTGAGATTGGTGCTCCCAAAAGAAGATTAATGGACTAATTTTTCACTCTCTCTCTTGTTTTTTAATTAACCACTAATCCAACCCTAATACACTATATAAAATTTTCCACCCAACAACTTCTCTCTCATCACACCATAATATCATTACCTCTCCACTCTCTACATTCCAAATAATTCAAAACCCAAATAAATATCTCATTCTCCCTTCCTCTCACCAACTACCCACCCAACACCACTATAAACTTCATACCCGACCACCACCACCATCACTACCCACCACAAACACCATACCCGACCACCACCACCATACCCGACCACTCCTATGCCGCATCTCCTCCACCGCCACCACGCACCGCCGACCACCTCCTCTCCTCCGTCCTCCTCTTTCCTCCGTCCTCCTCTTTCCTCCGTCCTCATCCGCCTTTCTCTCCCCCGTCCTCTTCTCCTCCGTCTGTGGGTGTCGGTGTGGGGTGTCGGGAAGGATGTTGGGGACAGAAGAGCAAGGCGAGGAGAGGCGGAGGGCGGTGGTGGGGCTGACCGAAGGCTGGGCCGGCGCGGCTGGTTGTGGGGCTGGGCCGTCCTCCTCCTCTACTTGTTTGTTGTTTGCTTTTTTTTTTTTTTTCTTTTTTCCTTTAGATCTAGTTATTTATTTATTTGTTGTTTGTTTTTTTCTTTCTATTTTATCTTCTTATTTATTGTTTGTTCCTTTCTAGATCTAATTTCTTTAGATCTACTTTTTTAGATATAATTTTTTCTGTTTTCTTTTAGTCTTTTAATCCTCTCTTCTTTTTTTGTTTTTTTATTTATTTTAGGATATGGTTTTGTGTTTTTTTTTAATTCTAGATCTGAAAAAAAAGGTGTGAATGACAATGACTTCTATTAAAGTAACACAAATTCTCTATTAAAGTTACACATTTTATTTATTAAAGTCACATATATCGTCTATTAAAGTTACACATTTTATTTATTAAAGTCACATATATCGTCTATTAAAGTTACACATTTTATTTATTAAAGTCACATATATCGTCTATTAAAGTTACACATTTTATTTATTAAAGTTACACATTTAATTTATTAAAGTTACACATTTTATGTATTAAAGTCACATATATCATCTATTAAAGTAACACACAGTATTTATTAAAGTAACACTATTAAAGTAACATAAAATGGCCTTAAAAGTTACACTCGTTGATGTCTGATCTGTTTATTTTTTTAGTTTTTACTCTTGTTTTCATTTTTTTTTCCTAGATCTACTTTTTTTTGTGAGTGTGGGTTGGTTTGTGGTGGTCGGATTACAGTTACACTCATAGAGGACTATAGTTACACTCATAAAGTATTACAGTTACATTCTTAGAGGATTACAGTTACACTCATAAATGACTACAGTTACACTCATAAATGACTACAGTTACACTCATAAAGGACTACAGTTACACTCATAAAGAACTACAGTTACACTCTTAAAGGACTAAATTTATAGTAAATTACATAAATTCAACATGTAATAAAATTCATAAAATTTCACTCAAAATGACCTAAAATAACTAAAGTTACACTCATAAAATATTAGAGTTACACTCGTAAATCATCAAAGTTACACTTGTAAAATGTTAAAATTATATAAAATCAAATTTTTATATACAAAACCGTCTCAAAAAAATTCAAGTTACACTCGAAAAGCAGCTAAGTTACACTCGTAGAATGTTAAAATTACATATATTCAAATTATTATATACAAAACCGTCTTCAAAATTAAAAGTTACGCTCGAAAATATTAAAGTTACACTCGAAAAGCATCAAAGTTACACTCGTATGGTGTTAAAATTGTTTAAATTCAAATTTTTACATACAAACCGCCTTAAAAAGTTAAAGTTACACTCCAAAACATTAGAGTTACACTCGCAAGCATCAAAGTTACACTCATAAATCTCAGCAGCTAAAAAGTGCTCAAAAGTGCTTAAAAGTGTTTAAAAAGTGATTAATTTAAAGCTAGAGAGAGAAAGTTAATTAATTAGTGCATAGGTAATTAATTAATGATAAGTGTATTTTTTAATCTCTCAAATCTCAGCCACCCATCTCCTTCATCCAATGGCTAGGATGAGGACTCAAGGACTCTAAGAATATGGTGGACTCAATTGAACTAAGCTCTCTCTCTCTCTCTCTCTCTCTCTATATATATATATATATATATATATATATATATATATATATATATATATATATATATATATAGGGTCAGGATCCGGTGAGAACCACTAATATAATGAGAACCGTGAGAACCTTTACTAAATCTCTACCAAATTTTGTTCCGAAAGTTTTGATGGATCATTTACCATTAGTTTAGCTTGTTCAAGAGAAAAATTTGAAGTAAGTAAACAAAATTTATCGATTATATTAAAACATATATAGTTAATGTACATAAATTCAATTAGGTAAACTAAAACTACTCTAAATGCATAAAAACTAGCACTAGGTGCATGAAAATTGTCACATGCATTAAAACAATTACTAGGTGCATGAAAATAATGGGCTCTAGATGCATGAAAATAAGTACTAGGTGCATGAAAATTGTTAGATACATGAAACTGACTACTAGGTGCATGATAATTAATAAATTGTATTTCGCCTCAATTTTCGTCAGTAGCGTATAATTTTTTGACCAAGAAATGTTTTATCTTGCCATAGAATTCTACGCCGAACCCAAATATGTTGTTATTTTTTATAAATAAATTTCTTAAGGCGTAGTTCTCACGGTTCTCATTATCTTAGTGGTTCTCACCGGATCCCAATTCTATATATATATATATATATATATATATATATATATATATATATATATATATATATATATAGAGAAAGGTTCAAATGAGTCCTTCACATATTTTGAGTCCCTAAGTCCTCCTATGAGCCCTTAGATCTTTCAATGTGGGTGGTTGAGATTAAAAGGAAAAAATAACCATTAGACTAATCAATTACTTATACACTAATTAATTTTCTTTCTCTCTCTAGCTTAAAATTGATGACATTTTAGCATTTTAGGGTGTAACTTTTGTCTTCAAGTGTAAATTTTGTTTTTATTCGTAAAAAACATTTTTAAATTTAAAATGTCATAGGAGGACTAAAAAATAACCATTACACTAATCCATTACTTATACACTAATCAAGTTACACTAATTAACTAAAAAGTGATTTTAAGACATGTTTTTTACATTTTACGTATTTTTAGAGTGTAACTTTAGCCTTATACAAGTGTAACTTTAATCCAAAATATTCTAACTTTATACTAAAAAGTGATTTTATGACATGTTTTTTACATTTTACGTATTTTTAGAGTGTAACTTTAGCCTTATACAGTTATACAAGTGTAACTTTAATCCAAAATATTCTAACTTTATACTAAAAAGTGATTTTAAGACAAGTTTTTGACATATTACGTAATTTTAGAATGTAATTTTAGCCTTATACAAGTGTAACTTTAATCCAAAATAGTCTAACTTTATCTTAAAAAGTGATTTTAAGACAAGTTTTTGACATATTACGTAATTTTAGAGTGTAACTTTAGCCTTATACAAGTGTAACTTTAATTCAAAATAGTCTAACTTTATACTAAAAAGTGATTTTAAGACATTTTTTTACATTTTATGTATTTTTAGAGTGTAACTTTAGCCTTATACAAGTGTAACTTTAATCCAAAATATTCTAACTTTATACTAAAAAGTGATTTTAAGACAAGTTTTTGACATATTACGTAATTTTAGAGTGTAACTTTAGCCTTTTACAAGTATAACTTTAATCCAAAATAGTCTAACTTTATACTAAAAAGTGATTTTAAGACAAGTTTTTGACATATTACTTAATTTTAGAGTGTAACTTTAGCGTTATACAAGTGTAATTTTATTTCATCTTATTTTGAAATTTTGAAATTTTGAAATTTTAACTAATTTATAGTTTAATTGTAGCCTTTTCAAAATATAAATTTAGCATATTGAGAGTATAACTTTAGTCATTTATAGTGTAAATTAACCCTTTTACGATAGTAACTTTAGTCATTAATAATGTAACTTTAGTATATTGAAAGTGTAATTTTAGTCCGTTGAGAGTGTAACTTTAGTCACTGAAAGTATAACTTTAGTAGATTGAGCGTGTAACTTTAGTAGATTGAGTGTGTAACTTTGGACCTGTAAAGGAGTAACTTCGTCAAAAATAACACCAACTTTGTTTATTGAGTTTTTGAAATTTTTTTAGTAGATCTAAAATTGGAGGAAAAAGAAAAAAAAAGACTCAAACTGAAAGTATAGGAAAAAGATAAAATGGAAGAAGGAAAAAAATACTCAAACTGAAAATGGGGTAACTTTAGTAGATTTTTTTAGATCCATCACCACCACCACCACCACCATCCTCCACGACACCCCGACACCCTCCCCGACCCCAACACCTTACCACCGCCACCCTCCTCTAACTCCAACACTCCCACCATACCGACCTCCTCTGACCCAAACATCCACCCCAACACCCCACCCTCCTTTGATCCCAACAACCTCACTACCTTTAAGCTAAATCTGAAAAAAAAAATCAAGAGGAAAAGAAAGATAGGAAAAGGAGGTGGCCACGGTGGAGATGAGGAGGAGGAGCCACGGTGGAGAGGAGGGTAGTAGTGGTAGATCTGGGTCGACGGCGGTAGCAAGTGGTGTTAGTAGTGGTAGGTTTAAGAAAGGAGGGTAAAAAAGGAGAAGAAGATGTGGTTATGACTAGTGGTCGGAGGTGGCCGGTCAGGAAGAAGAGGAGAGAAAGTTAGGGTTGTTTTCTTTTCAGATTTGAGAGGATAAAGGAAGCGGCTGGTGGCGTCGTGGTGGCGGCTGCCAAGGTGGTAGCGACAACGTGTCGGCGGCGGCGGCGACGGTGTGTAGTGGCGGTATGGTGGCTGGTGGAGGTGGAGGCGGAGTATGAATGAGGGTGTTGTGGATCTAGTTTATTTTTTTAATTTGGCTTTGGTTGTTGATTTGAGTTGAGAGAAGAATAGATGGGGGAGTGTTTTTTTAGAGAAAAGGTTGAGTGTTTTTTAGAGAGAAGGAGGGAGTGTTTTTTGAATGATTGAATTGTGAGGGAAGTGAGTTAGAGGGATTAATGTATTAGTGGTTTAATTAGTGTTGTAGTGAGAGAGTGGGGTTAAACACATTATTAATGACCATTTTTGTGTTTTCATCTCAACCGACCATTTCCAAGATCCAATGGCCTCTAAGAGGACTTTTGGACTCAACCACCCATTTCCAAGATCCAATGGCCTCTAAGAATTGTGGCATTGTATCACAACTAACTCCACCTGGAACACCCCAACTTAATGGTGTGGCCGAAAGGAGAAATCAAACCCTACTTGATATGGTTCGATCAATGATGAGTCAAACCGAGTTGCCAGACTCATTTTGGGGATTTACTTTCCAAACCGCCATAATATCGTTGAATAAAATCCCGACCAAAGCAACCGAAAAAAATCCATATGAGATGTGGAAAGGGAAAGTCCCAAATTTGTCCTATATGAAGATTTGGGGATGCGATGCTTTTGTTAAGGTAAAGACCGACATTAAGCTAGCCCCAAGATCCGAAAAGTGCATTTTCGTAGGTTATCCAAACAACTCACGTGGTTACTACTTCTACAAACCTCAAGAAAATAAAGTGTTTGTGTCTAGTGAGGCTGTCTTTTTAGAAAGAGAACATATTTCTAAAAGACAGAGTGAGAGAAAATTTGAACTTGACGAAGTTCAAGAGCCACAAGCCGAAGAGGAGACGCAAAAAGATGTTCCTTCGTCGTCCAATTCTGTTGTTACTCCATCTGTACCTATGAGGTCCGGGAGGGTTAGTCACCAACCCGATAGATACATAGGTATTATTATCGAAGAAAATAACAATTTTGACTTGTTACTTTTAAAAAGTGATGAACCCACGACCTACAAAGCTGCCATCTCTAGTCCGGATTCCACTTTATGGCTAAAAGCCATTAAATCCGAAATGAATTCTATGTATGAAAATAAAGTTTGGGACTTAGTTGATTTGCGTAAAGATGTGAGCCCTCTTCAATGCAAATAGATCTTTAAAGTAAAGAATGGCATAGAAGGACATGATGATGTCTACAAGGCAAGGCTAGTTGCAAAAGGTTTCACTCAAATTCATGGTCTTCACTATGACGAAACTTTTGCTACTGTAGCCATGCTAAGATCTATTTGGATAATGTTAGCGATTGCCGCATTTCATGACTAAGAAATATGGCAAATGGATGTCAAAACCGCCTTCCTAAAAAGGTATTTAGAGGAGGACGTGTATATGTGCAACCCGAGGGTTTTGTAGATCTAAAAGATCCTAACAAAGTATGCAAGCTTAAGAGATCCATTTATGGTCTTCAGCAAGCATCGAGAAGTTGGAACCATCGTTTTGATCATGTTATAAAAGAAAATGGTTTCACTCGAAGTGTCGAAGAACCATGTTTATACATGAGATTTAGTGGGAGCAATTTTGTCTTCCTTATATTGTATGTAGATGACATACTTCTCATTGGGAATGATTTACCAATGCTTACCTCTGTCAAGGGGTGGTTGGGAAATCATTTCCAAATAAAAGATATAGGAGAAGCATAACGCATATTAGGTATCCGGATCTATAGAGATAGATCCAAGAGGATATTGGCTTTAAGTCAAGAATCTTATATGGATAAGATTCTTCGACGATTCAACATGGATAAATCCAAGAGAGGTCTTGTTCTTATAGGTAGTGGGATCATTTTGAGCAAGTCTCAATCACCCACCGAACCTGAAGAGGTTGAACGCATGAAATCGATCTCCTATGCTTCTGCCGTAGGATCGATCATGTATGCCATGATATGCACACGTCTAGATGTCTCGTATGCTTTAAGCATGGCAAGTAGATATCAAACCAATCCAGGTGAGAGTCACTGGATAGCCGTAAAGAATGTCCTTAAGTACTTGAGAAGGACTAAGGATTTATTCTTAGTGTTTGGAGGAGATTCTGAATTATGTGCTAAAGGTTACACTGATTCAAGTTTCCAAATCGATAGGGATGATATGAAATCTCAAGGTGGCTATATTTTTATTATCAAAGGAGGTGCGGTTAGCTAGAAGAGCTTCAAAGAGTCGGTTATTACGGATTCTACAACGGAAGCTGGGTACATTGCAGCATCTGAGGCTGCCAAGGAAGCTGTTTGGATAAGGCAGTTTTTAGAGGGGCTAAGGGTAGTTCCTTCTGCCAAGGATCCTATCACGACCTTTTGTGATAACAGTGGGGCGATCTTTCAAGCTAAAGAACCCAAGTCTAGTAACAAGTCTAGACATGTACTTAGAAAATTTCATGTCATAAGAGATTACATTGAAAGGAAGGAAATTGCGATATGTATGGTTGGGACAAATGATAACATTTCTGATCCCTTAACCAAGCCCTTATCGCAGGCTAAGCATGACCAACATGTTATTTTCATGGGTCTTAAACGGATGCTAAATTTGTATTAGATTATGAGATAAGAAATAAAAATTGTGTTTTTATTGATCATATCTGATAATCACTTTTATCGTTTGAGTTATATTTTTAAACTTTTTATTTGTAACTTTGTTATATCCAAATGGGTTGTAGAGACAATATTGGACCCCATTAAAGTGAACTAGAATTAACATAGTATTGACCCATAGTCACTTGTATGAGGTGCGATTGATGGCAAGTTCAAGTGTCATAGGGTCATAGGGATGACCAATCGACATAGGCAGACTGTATGAGACACTCTGTCGGGAAGTGACCGCTTATAGAGTTCTGGCAACTCTTATAGCCTGGTCGTGGCAAGAGCTACTATAGTATTCTTTTGAGTAAATTCTTTGACTAAAGATTGTTCGCCTAAGGTGGCACAGTTTCAGAGTGATTTTGATTTATGCTCTACGACCTTTGTAACTGGGGTTAAATAAGCATCTTTTGGGTCATGCTGAGCTGTGGCTATTCGAAGGGAATAATGCGATAGGATTTGTCCACCCCTTGTCTGGATTGTTTTAAAATCTCAAGGCCACTCGAGGAGGAGTAAGCTGAAAATGCGTGGCCACGCTCGGAAGGTATCTATGGTAGATAATTCCGGTCAAATAGTTACTCTCCAAATCGAGGAAACCACTCTTGATATGATCATATGCAAGTACGACCTGCAAGACACCTTGCATTGAGTAGGAGATTGTAATAAGATAAGAGAACTGGTGACGCACATTTGTCTCGGACAAGTGTGAGATTGTTCGAGTAAGTGTCCTCAAGAATAGTGCGATCACTTAATTAAATCTCAATAATAAGAATACAAAGGGATGAAAGATATTATAGTCAACTAGTCAACATTAATCGGTAATGATTGGCTTGCTAGAGTTTGATGTTACTGTCGTATGGCGGTGGTGATCAGTTGATCCCTTAAGGTCACACCTATAGGACCATTCCCTTAATTGAAAAAGTTAATTAATTGTAAATCGATACAGATTAATTAAATCCTTAAATTGAACAAATTGTATTTGTGAGTAAAATTATTATGTCTTATTGTAATGAGATTAAATAAGACGCAATTTTGTAATTAAAATGTTATATTACAAAAATTGATTATTGTTTTTGAAACAATTTGAGATAAGAATAATTAGTTGATTATAATTACAAAGGGTTGTAGATTATATTAACTGGACTTGATGTGACCCATTTTATATGTATGTAATTATTATGAATTACAATTTATTTTTGTTACCTAATGTAAAATGATATTTAAATTGTTAAATATACATTTATCGATCCTAATGACATGTGACATGGTACATGACATACCACATTACAAATGACAAAATTACAAAGATAAAATGGACTCAATTTTATGGAAGGGGGCCGGTCATGGTGGGTAGTTTTAGGGTGTTAATTGGTTGTTGGTTTTAATTGTATAACACCTAATACTACCTAGACCTATGCTAATGTTTTGAGAAGAACAAAAGTGAAGCATGCTTGGGACTTCCCAAGCCATGTGTGTGCCGGCAATCCACCACCCCAACCCCATGAGAATAAGTTCTCATTTTTCCAAATAAAAGATCATTCTTGACTTATCTCCTTATCTCACTAAAACCTCTCATAAAAGAGTTTATGAATTCTTTATTCTAAAGATCTAAGATCTTTATTATATATATATATATATATATATATATATATATTACTATGGTAGTAATATCATTAGGATTAGATTTTTAATTTAAGGTCACTAATAATATTATCTAGTAAAAACTATTATTGGTATTAAGGGATTGTCTTGGGTGCAATCAAGAGGAGTGTTTCTACTTTAGAAACCTGGTGTTCATCCTCATCGTATAAGCTCAAGAACAAGGTTTGGAAGGTGTCCTAATCTTGTGCCCATATCATCTAAGATCAATGTAAGGAAAAGTTTCTTCTATTCTTTATTTTAGTTATGCATGCATAAGTTCCTCATACTTTAAGAGTAAACTATTAATGATTTAATATTAGAAATGTCTGATATCTTGTTTATGAAACTTACATAGATTTGCAGCAGAAAAATACGAGATTTTAAAAACTTTAAAAGCAAAACCGCGAATGTCACTAAATTATAAAACCGAAACTTAATTTAATAAATCGTTTATACAAATTTTATCTTAAATAAATACAAGGGACACCGATCCCTTGTTAAAACCAATTAAGATAATAAACTAATATAAACTACACGCTAAGGGTGAATCGCTGTAAGAACAACGCTTGCTAGCTCACTCGCCACAACCCCATGCAAACACCAACCTGCAACCTGTTCATTCATTAAAAATGAATGCCATAGTCAGTGGGGAGTAACTCAAGGTTCTCCCAGCCATATCACATCAAAACGCACATAAACAAGCATATAATCATGTGTAATCATGCAAACATATATGTCATGCCGGATGTGAGAATAACATTATAATAATAACAATGTACAAGTAAAGGAAACCATCATCCATCATCATCATGCAATACAAGACTCGAGGAAGACTCCCCTTGGCAACCATATAGAACACTAAGGGCTTGCATCTCACCATTAGCGAGATATGCTTGAGAAGGTTTGGGACTCGACATACAAACCAATCATAGGCATTCAATCAATCAAGTATACATTCTATCTAATGATCAAACATAAGCATACACACTCTTACGGTAAATGACACGCACTTACACCATGTACATAGCAAGTATGATCAAACACGTCCACGGGATAAATATTTCCCTGAACCATATACGATAAACATTTCATATATGAAAGATTCACACGTCCACGAGATAAACATTTCCATGAACCATATACGATAAACATTTCGTATATGAAAGACTCATTTTCTCTCGGCAGGACGACGATAATAATACGGTCCTACTCTAAACCTGGCCAGACTCTCGGAAAAAATGTGTTCCGATTCGACATGCGATAAAAATTCCGCATCCAAGACTCGGTCAAACACATAACCTGAGTACCCCAAATTCGGTCAAACTACTCGAAAGAGGCGGAAAGAGCACAAGAATCAAATACAAGCAAGTACGCCACATGCATTGACACCACCTCGCAAGGATACAACATTTGATGGTCGGGTTGATCAACGCATTGCGTTCACCTCCTAACAATGTCGGCATATCCCCACTAAAACATGCATACAAGCATCAATGATACACCCCACCGCTCCGACATTCCAGTCTAACGAGGATAAGGTTTAGCCGGGAAATCAGAATTCAAAGCACTCGACAAGTAATGCTCAAATCAAATAAATAAGGTAGAACCGACTCAAGAGGGGACATATCAAAAACGGTCACAAAACATGTGATATAAGCATGTGAGATATCATATACTCGAAACATGAATATTTAATGTTATTACGTAGGTTTATAAGATAAACAAACTATACAAATTATTCATGAGAAGGCGTTTGAAAAAGAAATGAGAAGAAGCTACAGGGGGTGCCAGCCGGACAGGTGGACCGGCAGCCGACTACCCGGCTGGCACCACAGCAACACATAAGAACAACAATAAATATACAGGGGATCCCCAGCCGGTGGGTGTGACCGGCTGCCGACTACGCTGCTGGGGTCACATGCCAAATGAGAAAAGTGAAGAAAATGGGAAAGGGGGAGTTCCGGCCGGTTGGCCGGCTGCCGGGGGGCCGGCTGGGACTCGCAGACTTAACAAAACAACCAAACTTACAGGGAGCTCCCAGCCGGTTGGGTGGATCGGCGGCCGGTCGACTGGCTAGGACTCACGCAACAACAAAATTCTCCAAAATGGCCAATTCACATCAGACGAGTTCCTAGCCGGTCGGTCGGCAAGGACAACAAACACAAAATTCAACCTTTTCAACAATCAAACCCAAGTTCAATTGTTACCCATTCAATTCCAACAACATTTACAAATATCAAACCACATTTAATGCATAATAATCATCACCAATCATTGGGTGAAATCAATTAAAGGAAACCAAGGCACATTTAATACCCATCATATGTCCAAACATGATGAAATAACCATAATTAACAACTTGAATATAACTTAGCATGAGATTAACGAAAGATAAGCTGCAACAGGAGTTAAGGCATGGGTCTCTCAATTTTTGCTCCAATATAGGGACCATCACATTTGCCATTGATCACATATGAAATACAAGACCAAGTGAAGCAAAATAAGTTCAAAACAAGGCATGCTAAACAATTCAGAACAGTCTCAATACTTTCAGAATTGGGTCAACTTCAACAACCCATATCTTGAGTTCTACATTGTGGAAATTTGAGTTCTTTATATTTTTGGATTCTTGAAAGAGTCCTCTTTCATATGGGATTTGAATCATCAAGTTTGATCGAGTAGATTTTGCACACGAGACCTTCAAAGACTGGCACACATGATGCATCTTGTTTTCTGACAAAATGACCTGTCAACACTCAAGGCTGTATAACTCAAAATTGGCTGTATAGTTTTGGTTAATTGCTTTTGGATATGAAAGCTAACTTCATTTTATTTCATTTGAGTCATCATGGGAATTTTTATTCAACCTTATGAAGGAGATATGATTTTTTGAAGTTCATGCTGATGTACAGGAAAACTGCAGGATATCCAGAATTGACCTGTTGTCACTCAAAGGCTTATAACTGAAGTTCCAGGAACTGTTTTTGCATGATTCGAAATGCAAAAGGAAGTTAACTCATATAGCTTCAATTTGGCTACTCATGGGACTCCTAATTCTATCTGTGCTGGAACCTACAGGCTCTGCAAGATGCCCCTGAATGCTGAGCTTTTACAGCACATGCTATTAGTGACCTGTTTGTACTCAAACCTCAATATCTAAAGTTCCAGATATAGTTTGGGTCTGATTCTTTGTGACATGAAAGCTAACATCTATATCTTCAAAATGAGATATCATGAGGATCAAGATTCATCCTAAGCTAAGAGTTATGAAGCCTGAAAGACAAGTCTTATTTCAGGAATGCTCCTGAAAGTCTGTTTTGGCAGCTGCTGGCATCAAGCTCATTTCTGTCTTTCCAAATGCTTTGAGTGGCACGTCCAAAGGTTTATATTGAGCCTAAAAGAGTCCTTATGTCATGATAGAAGAATGCCAAGTTTTTGTTTCAGTTTAAAGGGACTTTTGCCTTGAGAAATACAAGCAACCAAGTCTGAATTTTCTGAAAGTGACATCTTGTGGTCCTCCTTTTGGATTGTTGCTCACTTTCCTGCTCTTACAGCTGCACCAACCCCAAGCCTCGACAATGACTGACTTCTAAGCTGTCTTTTGGAGTCCTTGAGCTGCAAGGACCTCACATACTCACATGGCAACAAGAACAACCAACCATCTTTATTACTTTATGCTTTATGCTTTTGTTACTTAGTCAGTTTTCTGTTTTGTATAGGCATCAGGGGCCACGAATTCTTGCACTTTTGGAGATGCATTTAGACCATTAGATGTGTATTTCATTGGCCTATATAAGTCATGCTTGTAACCTAAGAAAATCAGATTATGTTGAATGAAAAAGATGAGATTTCTCTCAAATTTAAATCTTAATAACTTGTGCATTGCTTAGTTATTTAAGTCGGGCCTAATGACATCTCTGTGCTTGGCTGTGAGTGGTTATTAGTCACCTGTTGGCAAGTATTATTCTTCCTGTGCTAGGCTGTGGTTGAATGATCCTTGTTGTTCTTAGTTGTCTTTCAAATGTACCTGTGCTAGGCTGTGGTCATTTGCTAGATCTTTGCTTATCCCTTTCTTTACTTGTTGTATGTGTCAAACCATAGAAAATCATCCCACAAAAACAAGCTTATTCTCATTATTTGTTACTGCAAATGTCAGACTCATTTGTTGTTGTTTGAGTTACTCAAAAACAGTAGATACCCCTATCATTATGCTGCATAAGCATGTGGGGGTGAATTCATACATAAGGATGAGAGGAGAAGCTTTATATAAAAATCGTCAAGTTTCGTTGAGAGACGGTTAAATGACTTCCGTCTTAAGTTTAGGAAGTTATGATGGTTTAATGGTGGTTTTTGGTTGTTTGAGGGAGAAGATGATGGTGAATGAATGAATATGTTTCTGAAATTTGAGGAGGAAGAAGGAGATATTTGTTGGGTCTATTTTTAGAAGATGAATAATAGAAGGCCCAAATTTCATATTTGGTCAACTCACTTGGATTTTCGCGTAGAATCCGAGTATGAACTCATAACGGACTGAAATGCGACGATTTCTACACAACTAAACTAAATTCTATTTAACGTTAATTTAAAGCCACGAAATCATAAATTATCGACATAAAGTATTTTAACTAATAAAAGTAAAAGACAAATTTATAAAATTTACGACTTTAGTAAATTATTCATTATTATAAAATTTGGGGTGTTACAATCTTCCCACCTTTAAAAATGTTTCGTCCTCAAAACTTGAAAGTAGAAAACAAAAGTTATAAGGACCAAATCGTTTTCTCAAAATTGGTATTCAAAACATTTACCAGGAATTGTATTTCAAAAACACGACATTTTTCAAAATGGTATAGGTAAAGTTTTCGAAGGTAGCAGTCTTTTTCTATGGAACGAAATTGTTCTTGTCGTGCACACAAGAACACTAGCATTCCAGAGTAAGGACAGATTAAAATAAAATCATACGTTGATAAATGCAGAACTAGTCATTAGACGTCTCCAATAACAAGCTCTAGCATCCAAGCAAACGCAAAATCTAGAATAAGAGTTACATAAATCCATTTTCGAAAAATGAAAGTAGAAAAATTCATTTTTTAAACTTCTTTAAAAATGATAAATTTGAAACACAACACAAAAAGTTGAAAATTTTCTCAAAGCGCGAACTCGAGACAACTAGACATTTCACACACATAGAAGTAATTTAAGCATCAAACTCACAATCGTGGTAATAAACACAACGGATAAAATGAAACAAAAAGGCTTATCGAAAAGAATAATAACGGAAAGAAGGACAATGTCCTAAGAATAACAAATTGAATAAGCGTCATTTTGAAAGGCAAAGAGAGCAATGATAAACTTAGACGTATTTTATTTCCCGAAGGAACGTATGACAAGATAGATAAGAGAGAAATGAACAACAAAGCATTCGCTCAAAGGGGGAGAAAGCCTAAGAACTAAACACTCCACTCAAATACCAAAATCATCATGGTCAACTTCTCGGGCATTTTTGCCAAACTCAAAACATAGCCACATCATTCTAGGGGCTTTATCCATATAACATCACAAACATCGCTAATAACCTAGTCCTCAAGGCAATGTAACGCATCTCGGTTACACCTTAACCGCTTTCAATCATTAGATTCTACAAAATCCTTGACAATCACCAGGTCAAACTACGAACCCAAATATCTAGTATCCAATTAGCATTAACTAAGGTCTATCGACGAGGGAAAATCCATAATCCACATGAAAGGTCCTTTAACATACTCTAATATCCTTAGTTAAATCATAATTATACCTGAAACCACCAGCATAAGTAATCGCATCTGGGGAACCATATCTCCTACCAACCACAAGGTGAATGAGGCTTACCATAATAATTCTCTGACTCAAATTACTTCAAAACTCATTATCCTAAACTTATAATGAAATTTCTCATCCTCAAACGTCAAACCACAATAGCTCAAGAAAGAACAAGTATTAATTCCAAACCACATATATTGCCAAACACATAGCGATGAGACAACTAATCAAATCATCTAAGTCATCAAAACTCAAAATGCATCGGTCTCTTCTCTTATGAAATCCTCAAACTTTGGTCACAAATCCTAATTCCCGTAAAGCAAAGTCTCTTTTAGAATCCAAATTTCAGAGACATCTAATTCCCAAATAGTCCTTAAGACAACTATTATAATAATAAACAAAACTGAACTATCATTCCAATAAACTTTAACTTCGAATTAACACCACAACATTAAGCTCGAAAACCTAAAGTCACTACGAGAGGATATAACGCCACTATATGGATCCATCTTAGAGCTTATGTTCTATTTTCCATGATCAAAACAACATGAAATTTCCTCAACCCAAAGACACGCATATTCTAGCTCAA
This sequence comes from Heliosperma pusillum, assembly GCA_022085475.1. Classification (NCBI taxonomy): domain Eukaryota; kingdom Viridiplantae; phylum Streptophyta; class Magnoliopsida; order Caryophyllales; family Caryophyllaceae; genus Heliosperma; species Heliosperma pusillum. Next base: position 48,755 of record JAIUZE010006305.1, on the reverse strand, counting down.
GAATCCCAAAATATATTTCATTGATCCTATAAGCCAAAAAAACAAGACATCCAATCACTAGAGGAAAGGTGAAGCGGCAACGAGTTAGGAAACGATAAGGAATCTCAAGGAGATCACGAGAAAACCAGGAACGAGATTACAAGAGAGGAGCACTGAAAATAACGAGGTCATATGCTAGAGGAAAAGCAGATAGTATAGTTATGAAGATATCCGAGTAAGAATGAAGATACGAGCATGCTATTTATTAAAGATCAATCTTGACAAAAACATTCAAGCATGGAAATGAAAAGGGATAATGGCACGAGTAAATGTTTAAGGTTTAATCCACAAAATTTCTCCTTTCAAACTTAGGGTGATAACAAAGCAACTCATTTCGATAACAAAGGTCTCTCACAAGGGACCAACGTACCACAAATCATCAAAGAAAGGTACACCTAAATTTGACAAATCGATTACAACCCAATTCATTCACCTTTCATATAACACGAATTCCCAATTGCGGAATTGCAACTCAAGCATAGTAACATTCTCTTAACTCCAAGATTTCAAAGGTTTCAAAACCGAAAGACTAACAAGGAATTCTTCATACTAATCTCTTTTCCACTCCTATGGTCCACAAGGTAGAACACCAAACAAAACGTCATGATCAACATCCTAAGGCATCACCGTCATAGCTCCACTAATCAGATGTCACTCATGTCCATAATCCTCAAGTAACATGGTTTAATCTACCATTACAACTTACTTCTTCCAATGAGTCTCCGATACCATAAGATAAGATCACATCTTTAAATCTAAGATGTGACAACCCTCGCGATAGCGGAAAATAAAACATAACAAGCATGCAATTTATATAGCGGAAAATACGATATTTTTGAAACTTTTTACATGCCAAAATAAAAGTACGAGGAATGTCAAATAATTAGAAACTTAAAGTATAAAATACTACAAGAGACGTAATCTCTCAAAATGTTATCAAATATCAAAGTTGTCGAGCAAACTAGCTAAGAAACGTCTAGGGGTGAATCGTCGAGGCCAACGCCCGCTAGCTCACACCCGAACCCAAAAACAACTAAAAAAATCCATCCAAGCAACGTGTTCATCCATGCAAACATGAACGCCACAGTCAGTGGGGAGAAACTCTGGGTTCTCCCAGCCATATCACAAATAACATACTTAAACGGTAATATACAAGTACAAGCATGCATTTAAATATATACATGTGAATTAAGAGCAGGATAAATAGGCATTTCAATATATAAAGATATAGGTGCATGAAGTACAAAACGGTAAGCATCATATTATAGATAGACTCGGGAAAGCCACCCTTAGGCAACTATATACTCACTAGGGCTTGCATCTCACCGATAGCTAGCGGCATATACTTGATAAGATAGAGACTCGACATATAAACCACACCAAGTCATCAAACGGTCACAAATAATAAACATATAATCATCCATCCAAACGTACAAATACGGTGACAACATCTCTCACCGTTAATGACACGCACTAGCACCATGTACATAGCAAGTACGATTAAAATCGCATCCACGGGATAAACATTTCCCTGAACGCTTACACGATTAACATTTCGTATATGTAGACTCATTTCCTACCGGTAGGACGACGATAATAATACGGTCCTAGTCTAAACCTTGCCAGACTCTTGGAATCACATTTTCCGATTCGACATGCGATAAACATTTCGCATCCAAGACTCGGTCAAACACAGAAGCCGAGTACCCCAAATTCGGTCAACCTTCACGAAAAAGGCAAAAAGAGCACAAGCATCATAAACAAGCGGTACGCTACATGCAATGACACCACCTCGCAAGTATACGACATTTGACGGCCGGGTCGATCAACGCATTGCGTTCGCCTCCCAACAACGTCGTCATATCCCCACTAAAACATGTATTTAAGCATTAAGGATACATCTCCTCGTTCCGACATTCCAGTCTAACGAGCGAGGAGGTAGCCGGGGAATGAGAGTTCAAAGCACATAACAATTAGTGCTCAAATCATAACATATGTTAAACCGACTCAAAGGGGATACATGAAAAACCGTCACAAAACATGCGATACAAGCGAATGGGATATCATGTATTCTAAACATGAATATTTAATGCTATTACGTAAATTTATACGATAAACGACCCATACAAACTATTATAAATGAAAGTATAAGAAAAAATAGAAAACGAAATGCAGCGTGTGCCAGCCGGTCAGGTGGACTGGCCGCCGGCTACCCGGCTGGCGTTTTGGTAACAAATGAAATCCATTAAAAATACAGGGTGATCCAGTCGGTCAAGTGGACCGGCTGCCGGCTACCCGCTGAGACTTACAATATACCAAATTACATCGAAAAAGTCAGCCACACTCCCAGCCGGTCAGCTGACCGGCAGCCGGTCGGCCGGCTTGGAGCACATATGCACGAAAATCATCACTCAACATCAATAATCATCAACAATCCTTAACAACTATCAACAATCATATAACCAACACAAATTCTATGGATACACATCCAATTCCAACACATATACTAACATCAAGCTATATTACGTATCTAATAAATGTCACTAGACATTTAGTAAGGAACAACTAAAGCATATAAAACACGTTTTGATATCGAATAAACCTTCACCATTACGTTTTTGCGTCTTCAATCCTCGTCTAGGTCCTCCTCTACTAGGTAGTAGTCTTTGTTGAGGTCTTGAAGGTCTCCACCTACAATTATACAACAAAAGATGAATATAATTCACCTTTGAGAAAGACGAATAAATTGAAAAGTGAGAAATACGGTAATTTTATTACCAATTAAGATAGAGGACGATGAGAGGGGAAGATTATGACAAAATTTAGCGAATTTGAGCAAGGAACGAAGGAGTAGTGACGATCTTGAGCTTGATCAAAAATGGAGTTTTGGGTTATGGTTACTTGTTGAGGAAGAAGGAGTAAGTGGAAGCATGAGGGATTTAGGGTTTAAGGGGATATAAGGTGAGTGAGTGGAAAGTATGAGAAAATGCCCAAAAGCACCTTTAGGCGTAACTCACACGGAATTTCGAGTAAAGTCCGAACACGAACTCGGATTTGCTAAATTAGACACGGGAAAGTAAATCCTAAACTAAAACTAAAATTTCGCTGAAAAGTATCCGTATAATATTTTTAATATAAAAATAGGGTACATTTGCGGGTGTTACATAAGAATTATAGCCAAGTACTTTTCCACCAAGCATATACCCAAAAATACACACTCGGAAACAATAGGGAGTCACTTAGTCTCAAAGACATCTTACAGCTGAAGGTACCATCCAAAAATTCTCACTTATAACAACTAGTTCTAACCTAGGTACGATCCTCAAGACTATCTAATATAACTAAACTCCTAAGTTCAAAAGATTAAATCACTAATGGGTTAAGAAGTCCTAGCCAACTCATTCAACCTTACACCATCAAATATCATGAACTATTCACTTATGAGTCATGACAAGCTTAAGCATTAAAATCATCACACTTATCTGATCAGACTTTCCTCAAGGATACAACCATTATACACTATGGGGTGAAATTAGGTCTACACCATCTTCCTCAAATCCCAAATTCATTCTCAGTAACACCAACATTCCACAAAGTTCAAAATTCTGCTGACCAACTCTAATATACCACAAACAAAAGGGTATGGTGTTCACAAAAGGTCACATGAGGAAGTTGAGGGTACAAATGGGTAAGAAGGAGGAAAATAACAAAAGTAATTTCCAAGGAAAAAAGAAGTGAGAAGATAAAGAAGCACCTTGATGGAAGGAAGTGAGAAAGATACATTAGGAACAAGAGAAATCATCGATGAGGAAGAATTACACTTCAAATAGGTTCGTCAATCTTCAACCTTTGACAAAGGATACTTCATCTTGTCAGCACACGGTCCACTTCAAGATGGTGGATAAAAACAAGAGTAACATAACTCAACACAATCAACAAACAAGTTAGAACCTAACAAACATCAAGTACACTAAAGACTACAACCTTAGGTCCTTAAGTCTACCCATCTCTCATTCATTATTCATTGGTCAAGTTATTTATGGTTGGGGTGCACGAATGTGCGTCGAGAGCGTTGTAGCTCTGATACCAACTGTGACACCCCGCGATTTCGCAGTAAAGTAAACACATAGATATGCAGCAGAAAAATACGAGATTTTAAAAACTTTAAAAGCAAAACCGCGAATGTCACTAAATTATAAAACTGAAACTTAATTTAATAAATCGTTTATACAAATTGTATCTTTAGTAAATACAAGGGACACCGATCCCTTGATACAAAAAATTAAGATAATAAACTAATATAAACTACACGCTAAGGATGAATCGCTGTAAGAAAAACGCTCGCAAACTCACTCGCCACAACCCCATGCAAACACCAACCTGCAACCTGTTCATTCATTAAAAATGAATGCCACACTTAGTGGGGAGTAACTCAGGGTTCTTCCAGCCATATCACATCAAAACACACATAAACAAGCATATAATCATGTGTAATCATGCAAACATATATGTCATGCCGGATGTGAGAATAACATTATAATAATAACAATGTACAAGTAAAGGAAACAATCATCCATCATCATCATGCAATACAAGACTCGGGGAAGACTCCCCTTGGTAACCGTATAGAACAGTAAGGGCTTGCATCTCACCATTAGCGACATATGCTTGAGAAGGTTTGAGACTCGACATACAAACCAATCATAGGCATTCAATCAATCAAGTATACAGTCTATCTAATGATCAAACATAAGCATACACACTCTCACGGTAAATGACATGCACTAGCACCATGCACATATCAAGTATGATCAAACACGTCCACGGGATAAACATTTCCCTGAACCATATACGATAAACATTTCGTATATCAAAGATTCACACGTCCACAGGATAAACATTTACCTGAGCCATATACAATAAACATTACGTATCTGAAAGACTCATTTCCTCCTGGTAGAACGATGATAATAATACGATCCTAGTCTAAACCTGGCCAGACTCTCGGAATCACATTTTCCGATTCGACATGCGATAAACATTTCGCATCCAAGACTCGGTCAAACACAGAAGCCGAGTACCCCAAGTTCGGTCAACCATCACAAAAGAGGCGGAAAGAGCACAAGCATCATAAACAAGCGGTACGCTACATGCAATGACACCACCTCGCAAGTATACGACATTTGACGGCCGGGTCGATCAACGCATTGCGTTCACCTCCTAACAACGTCGTCATATCCCCACTAAAACATGCATACAAGCATCAAGGATACACCCCACCGCTCCGAAATTCCAGTCTAACAAGGATAGGGTGTAGCCGGGAAATGATAGTTCAAAGCACTCGACAAGTAGTGCTCAAATCAAATACATACGGTAGATACGACTCAAGAGGGGACATATCAAAAACCGTCACAAAACATGTGATATAAGCATGTGAGATATTATATACTCGAAATAATGTTATTACGTAAGTTTATAAGATAAACAAACTATACAAACTATTACATGTGAAGGCGTTTGGAAAAGAAATGAGAAGAAGCTACAGGGGGTGCCAGCCGGTCAGGTGGACCGGCTGCCGGCTACCCGGCTGGCACCACAACAACACATAACAACAACAATAAATATACAGGGGATCCCCAGCCGATGGGTGTGACCGGCTGCCGGATACCCGACTGGGTCACATGCCAAATGAGAAAAGTGAAGAAAATGGGAAAGGGGGAGTTCCAGTCAGTTGGCCGGCTGCCGAATGGCCGGGTGGGACTCGCAGACTTAACAAAATAACCAAACTTACAGGGAGCTCCCAGCCGGTTAGGTGGACCGGCGGCAAGTCGACCGGCTGGGACTCACGCAACAACAAAATTCTCCAAAATGGCCAATTCACATCAGACGAGTTCCCAGCCGGTCGGTTGACCGGCGGCCGGTCAGCCGGCTGTACAACAAACACGAAATTCAATATTTTCAACAATCAAACCCAATTTCTATTGTTACCCATTCAATTCCATCAACATTTACCAACATCAAACCACATTTAATGCATAATAATCATCACCAATCATTGGGTGAAATCAATTAAAGGAAACCAAGGCACATTTAATACCCATCTTATGTCCAAACATGATGAAATACGCATAATTAACAACTTAAATGTAACTTAGCATGAGATTAACGAAAAATAAGCATGTGGGGGTGAGTTCATGCATAAGAATGAAGAACTAATACCATTCAACATGAAATTAAGGCAAAGATTACATCTTTCACTAATTAAAATTACAATTAAAACATTAAAACACATATTGATATCGAGTAACCCATCACCGTTACCTCGATTAGCACTTCAAATCTTCTTTGCCCAAGCTATCCATCAACCCACAAGAACTCATTGACCCAAAATCTTCAAAATCCATCTTTTCCCGATAAATAACGCGACACGAGCCATCACCGAAATCTGGAAAAGACGGTCTAAAAGTAAGGTTAAAAGTTTTGATCTTTTATTGGCTCGAAAGAAAGAGCACGGTGAGAGGATTCCGAAACATTAAACGGAACTGAATTTGGTTAAGAAACGAAGAAGTTACGCTCGTCTTAAGTTTAGATCTAGAAAAATGGGTTTTATAAGAAGTTGGAGAAAATGGATATTTTATGGTATGAAAATGAAGAGGAGGATGAGAGGAGAAGCTTTATATAAAAATCGTCAAGTTTCGTTGAGAGACGGAGAAATAACTTCCGTCTTAAGTTTAGGAAGTTATGAAGGTTTAATGGTGGTTTTTGGTTGTTTGAGGGAGAAGATGATGGTGAATGAATATGTTGCTGAAATTTGAGGAGGAAGAAGGAGATATTTGTTGGGTCTATTTTTAGAAGATGAATAATAGAAGGCCCAAATTTCAAATCGGGTCAACTCGCTTAGATTTTCGCGTAGAATTCGATTACGAAGTCATAACGGACTGAAATGCGACAGTTTCTAATCAAAGAAACTAAATTCTATTTAACGTTAATTTAAAGCCACAAAATCATAAATTATCGACTTAAAGTATTTTAACTAATAAAAGTAAAAGACGAATTTATAAAATTTGCGACTTTAGTAAATTATTCATTATTATAAAATTTGGGGTGTTACACAAACTTTACTAGTTTGACAATTTTAGCAACACTTGCTCCATAATATGCAAGAGATTATCAATAAATGAGACAAATTGGTGCAACTCTACTATTCAATGAACAATCCTCCTAAGTTCATGCAAAAATACCAACCCTATATTTATTAGCCTAATATACCCTTAATTCCACAATTAGTGACTAACATTTAAGCCAATGTATCATCACCTTCTCTACACAAGTTAACTAGTATCTAAGGCTCTAAGCCAACACTAGTGAAAAAGATAGAGACTTTAAGAACATTCAAAGCATAGGATTAAGATTAGGAACACCAAACACTACTCTAAGCCAATTAGTGAAAGATTGTCAAGCATTAATCACTCACAAGATGCAAAAACTAAACCGTTTAAGATAAGATGTAAGATTTCTACAATATATTGTATAAACTAAGCCATTCATACAACATTAGCATAAGATAAATCATTTAAACACAAAGATGACCAGCATTAGCGATTAAACATTCAATAAAGTCAAAAAAACAAAGTAATACTACCAATTAGAAAGATAGAGGATGAATTCTTACAAATACAAAGGAAAATTTGAACCTTTAAGTAGAATTACACCAAATAGTTGCTTAGCCTTCCATTAAATGTGGAAAGTTATAAGTTTTCTTAATAATGTGCTCAAAATAATTCAAAGGGTTTTAAGAGGTTGCTTGGATCATTTGGTGGTAAGAAGGTACCCTAAATGACTAATAAATGTTGGGTATTTATACCCTTCAAGTTCACACAAAACTGAGCATTCAAAATAATAGAATAAAGCCAATTTTAGTCCATTCAAACAGACCAAAACCGCAACCTGAGGTAGGGACCGCAGCCTGAGGTAGGGGCCACACCCTGCGGTTTTAAGTCTTGCGACACCTTTTTGCGAGAGGCATATCTCTCTCATTTCTTAGTCGTTTGAGGTGTGAGACCTACCGTTAGAAAGCTACGAGGATAAGATAAGACCTCCACGTGGCCTTGCATCAATAAGAGGTCGGCAGCTCAAGATATTAGACATTTAAAGTTGTCCCTTGTCAAATCGAGTTTTCAATTCTCCATTTTACTCTTGCTTGTCCATGCAAAGGCTTCAAACCATCTTTTTTCTTGCTTTCGTTGACTTTACACTTGTTCTCTTGCCTTGAATTTAACTCTCCTCCTTTGCCATGGTTTAGGAGATATGATAATCAGGTTTCCATTTATTAAATACAAGAAAAAGTCTTAACTACTTGAGTTTACAAAGTTACAAGTGCAAAACAAGTTAAAGCCCAAAATTACAACCAAAAGTGCAAACCGGTATATTACATAAATTCCAATTAAAAACCGTTATTAAGCATGCTCATTACGATAAAATTAACCTATGCATCCAACACAATTTGACTATATCAAAATATCCCACACTTGAACTTTTACTCGTCCCGAGTAAACTCAAGACTGAAATTGAAAACACCAAGTCCTTGAGCGAGAATGAGAGGATTCGATCACTTTTCCCTGACCACATCCTTCTTATAATTCCCTCAACAACAAGTCCACCTACTAAAATGAAAAATCTAGACTCAAGTTTTTATGACACTCTTCTCTCACTTCCCCTCCTTATATCACCCTCTAAACAAGACACAACAAACCACCGACTCCGACTTAACTCATTAGTGCGCCCTTCTTATAACCCCGCAAGATAATGCACACTCTTGTCTCATCCTGAGACAATAGCAAAGTGGCCTCAAAAATCCTACAACACACATCACTAGAACTCCATATAACAGTCTCTTATAACCCCATCAAATGACAAGCTATACAACTTGGTTGGGCCAAACCTTCACAATTTGCACAACCAAGCAGCCCACAAGAAAAATCAACCAATTTGGAACCAAATGTGTGCCTCAAAAAGAAAATAAATCCTAATCTAGCCTCCTTCAAAGCCCTCCTTATCACTCCATTCTTTTTCCTCCAAGATCCTCTTCATAGGAAGTAGTATGCTCAATGTTTTTGTCTTTTTCTTTTTCTATTTTTTTTCGAAAATCCCTCACTTTGCCTAAGGTGCCATTTCGGGTTTTCACCTTAGCTTTTCTTTCCTCTCATTGGTGGCTCGCAACTCGATTCTTCATTTTGCCCGGAATGCTTTTTTTGGGTTTTCATTCAGTCTCCGGCCACCTTCCCAATCTTGCTTAAGCGCCCACCCTTGTGGGTTTTCAACTAACCGTGATTTTCATTTTTTCATTTTTTGATTTTTTTTAAATGCATCAAAAACAAAGAAATTACATATATTAAAAACATCAATTCCTCCCCTACACTTAATTTCCACATTGTCCCCAATGTGGAGGAGAGTGCAAAAAAATTCAAAGGAAAGTTAGAAAATGTGAAATAAGAAGTACGGGTTGCTTTCCGTAGAGCGCTTTTGCTTTACGTCGTTTGCTCGACGCCTTTTCAAGATCCCTCTTTTTCAAGATTCAATAGTGGAACAACCCAACGCCCTTAGTAACCTATCAAAGATATTGGCCCACAAAGTAGAGAAATGGAGGTAGTATGAGGCCAAAAGATAGCAAGTGTGGGCAAGATATGATAATTCTATGTCACGATAGGACTCCTTGTAAGAGAAGATGGACTTGCTGAAAACCAATTAAGAGTGAGGAAATACATGAGTTTCCTTGAAGACTAAATTAAAAGGCTCTTCAAAACAAATTTGCGGCGGTTCCTCTTAGCATCCTCCTTAACTTCAACAATTGCAGTGGTCTCCGTAATGGCATTTGTTGTACTTTTTTTTTTTTTTTTTTTTTTTTTTTTTTTTAGTGTTAGACAGTTTTTTTTTTTTTTGACACTTGAAAGTGTTTGTTTTTTTTTTTTTTTTTTTATGACATGAATAATAATAAGTTGAGCTTTTTTGTTTTTATGTCTCAATCTTGCATATTCATTTCGTCATGCCTTATATAGTTTATACTCTTATGGGCCAGGAGTGAAATGAGAGTTTTTTTTTTTGTGGTGTGGCTGAACTAAAGTAAATTGCTTACTTCAGCTGCCTACGTACTCATAAAGTACGAGCGAATTGCACTTTACGAGATCAAGCCAACGTAGTTCGAACGAAACAGAGTCGATTTTGTTTGGGGGTTTTGGCCGCACCTAAGTAAAAAAGGTTTTACCTAAGTTGCCTACGTACCTGCAAAATGCTAACACTTTACAGGATCAAGCCAACGTAGTTCATTGAAGAAAGTTTAGGTTTTGGATTTTTTGAAGTTTTTTTTTTGGAATTTTTTTTTTTGGAATTTTTTTTGTGCGCAGTTTAGGCTCGTGCTCAGGAGCTTATTGTTGAATTGTCGTCTCACGGATAGTAGCGCTTCAAGAAATTGGAGTTGATCGGACGAACACGCACTCCGTCATTGTCAACAATCTTGTGCGCGCCATTGGTGTAGACTTCTTTCACAACGTAAGGACCGTCCCACTTTGAGGTGAATTTGTTCTCGGCCTTACGAGGCATGATGTCGGGTCGCGGCTCTTCGCTTGTGCCTAGGTTGATATCTTTCAAGTCGTCAACCGTTGCTTGTACCCCATTTTCAAGAGTTTTTAGAGTTTCACCAACCTCTATCTCATCATTTGAATCTGGGTACTCTTGTGCCGTCACGTGATTGGACGAGACAAAATCCTGAGCGATTTTCCTTTGACTAGACCTTTTCTGCGGGTTCGTGAAGATGATAGTGCGTTCTTTTACTTTCAGTGATTTGTCCACATTTACTTCCACTTCACGATGGCGTCTCATTCGTGAAGGAGTGACACTGTGGATGTCGTTGGTGAGGTCGATTGTAGCTTCCGTCTTAGAGGTCTTTTTCTGCTTTCTTCGGCGCCTCTTTTGCACCTTCGAGCTACCAATACGACTGAAGACTGATTTCTTCGCCTCTTTTCCTCCAACACGAGTGAACACTGATGTACTTGGTGTATGTTGCTGCGGACAGGATGTTAACTGCACCTGGATGGTTTCTTCCCTTTCTCCTAACCTATTAAACACTGAAGCCCGTGACGTAGGAGTAGGTTGGCCCAACCTGTCAAAGACAGACCTTTGTGGTAGCGTTTCTGTGTTCTCGCCTTCACTCTCCACGACTTCTGCCACAATATATTGTGATGCAGCTTGCTTCACCTTACGTCGTGCAGAAATTCGAACTGGCTCAGGAGGTGAAAATCCAACACCAACCTTTCCGACTTCAAGGGTGCTGCCTTGTTGATGCAACGTCTTCTGTGTTTGATTCAAACCATACGGGGTGGCTTCAATAACTTGCCCCAATGGAGTTGGATTTTTGAAATCGTACCCGGACTTCGACATGAGCTTGTAAGCATTTGGATCGAATCGTCCTTTTGCCGACTTCTCGGTCCCCGTTTGGTCTTCTTTTATCGACGCTGTCGTGAAACCAGGTAGAGGTTGTTTACTCGTCATATAGCGATTTGTTCTTGCAACCGGAATGATGATATTCTTTTTTCAGAATTTGCATATCATCGTCATTAATTTTTCTAGCTGATTCTGATGCTTCATTTCGAGTTGCGCATTCTGCGAAAGGAGCATCTCCATCCTTACGCTTTGATTTTGGCAGGTAACGAAGAATTGGCGTTGTTTTCTGCCTGATTGGAGTAGCTTTCTCTGTAGCCGAATTTACATTTGTTTGATTGGTTTTTATGAAGTTGCTTTCGTGATGTTCAATCGCCATTGACTCCTTTGCGACTTGATTTTTGACATCATCCATCTCTTTCGGAATTTTGGTTCCTGTTGAAAGAATCGTTGATGGTAACATCTCGCTTGGGATATCATTATCTTCATAGAACCGAGCGTCGGCAAAGTAAGACTCCACTGTAGAGAAGGGCTTTACGTCCGCATTTATCTTGTTTTCACCGTCTCTATAGTATTTCAGGCATTGATGTAGAGTTGATGCTACAACGCCATTTTCGTGGAGCCAAGGTCGACCAAGCAACAACTTGTATGATGTTTTGGCATCAATTACGTGAAAAAGTAAGGTGGATGACATATCTCCCATTACGAGTTCAACACGGATCATGCCAATTGCTCTTTGTCCACCGAGATTGAAACCTTGGATCAATAAACGACTTTTTGCGAGTTCGTTCACAGAAATCCCAATTTCTTCCATAGTGGCTTTTGGCATTATGTTGACGGCTAAACCTCCATCCACCAGGATGCGACCCACTCTTTTCTCACGAATGTATCCCGACACGAACAAAGGGCGATTGTGTAGCTTTGACCCCAGTAGCAAATCTTCATCAGTAAATGCGAGGGCGACATTACAAGAGACACATTTTTTCGATTGATCAGCAGGCTCTCCCGCAGCTTTGATCTTATCAGCATATGCTTCTGGTTGAAGAATCGCCATGGACAACCTTTGACGCATCTCTTCAGGCAAATGGAACATTTGTTGCCATCCCATACGCGCAGGTAGTGCGTCTAAAATTGCATCAATCTTTGCGCCCTTGCTCAAATCTGGAGAAGTTTCTTTAGTCACTTCATCTTCAGTGTGATCTTCCTCAACAATGGCAGAAGACACAGTGTTCACCGAAAATTTAGTGTCGTACGACTTGGGAAAGTAGTCCTTTAACGTCACAACTGGGCGCGACTTCGACTTGAATTTCTTAAAGGACATGAGATCTGGTGAAGAGTACACGACGATCCCTTTATCTTTCTTTGGTGAAGATTTCTTCATTTTCTGACGAGGCAATATTTGATGTTGGGGTTTTGACACTTCATCGTTTTGCTTCTTTTGTCGTCGTCTAGCCACAAGGGTCCACCCTTCGTCGTTGTCTGCTTGAGATGGAGCGTCGGGAATTGGTGACGTAATCAACTTAGAATCTCCAGGCATGACGACTATCACAGGCTCAAGAGTTCCGAATTGAATCAATCGTGCACATTCATTGACCGCGACATGACGGTATGACTGAACAATTTCGACATTTTGATGTGCCACGACACAATTTGACTCAACGACATCATCAAGATCCAAGAGAATCTTCCCGTCTTCGGCTAACTGCATTATTTTCTCTTTAAGGGTAATGCACCTCTCGAGCGGGTGACTTACAACCCTATGATATCGACAATACTTCGGATCATTTGTACGCCCGGCTTCATTTGGTCGTTTAGACTCGGGAAGCTCGATCACCTTCTTCTCTAAGAGATCATTCAACATGCCGGCAAGATCGGAATCCGGAAAAGGATAAGTCTTTTTTTCGAGTTCTTTCAAAGTTGGTCGTGGCTTGCGCATATCTTTTGAGTATGTTGCCACCTTCTTGTCAGTTTTAGGTCGCGCCGAGATTTTCACGGGATTGGAAGTGGAAACCGCCATGACCTCCTTTGAAGAGCTCTTATATGCCTTATCGTTTTTCTTGAACTCCTTTCTCTCCGGCTTCGACTCTGAATGATTGAAAAATTGTCCTCCATGACTGGCGATGGTAATTTCCATGTCGTGGGTCCGAGTAGCTAGATCTTGAAATGACCTTGGCTTGATGCCTTGGAGGATATAGACTAAATCCAAATTCATCCCTTGGATGCACATTTCAACAGCGGAAGTCTCCGACAGACGGTCTTTGCATTCGAGGCTTAACGCGCGCCATCTACTAATGTAATCGATGACGGGTTCATCCTTCCATTGCTTCGTGTTAGTGAGTTCTGTCATACTTACAATACGCCGGGTACTGTAGAAACGATTAAGGAACTCTTTCTCCATCTCGTCCCAACTGTTGATCGACTCGGCGTTTAGATCCGTGTACCAATCAAAAGCAATCCTCTTCAGAGATCGGACGAATTGCTTAACAAGGAGATCGCCATCAGTACCAGCAGTGTTACAAGTTTCAATGAAATGGGCGATATGCTGTTTGGGGTTGCCCTTCCCATCAAACTGTTGAAACTTTGGTGGTTGGTAGCCGATAGGCATCCTCATGCAATCGATTCTCTTAGTGTATGGTTTGACGTAACGGTGATTGCCGACAGAGTGAAAGTTGCCATCAAACTGACTTTTGAAGGCCTCCGCGATCATCTTTTGGACGTCTTTAGCAGTAAACGAGTTACTCTTGTCACGACCATCATCGTCGTCGGTGGCATTATCACTATCAGCACTTTGAAAAGACGACGCGGGTCGCTTCTCCAACTTTTTCGTCAAAGCGGCGATCTGTTTGGTTTTCTCTTCGTTATCCTTCTTGAGTTCGTCAAGAATGGTTTCCATTTTCTTGAGTTGGTCCTCCATATTGCCGCTCTCGATAACCATGACAGGCGCCACCATAGATTATGACTGTTGGCTTGACATTCCCTGATCGCGCCTTTGTGGTGACGACGGAGACGAACCAGCGCTACTGTGACTATGCTCAATGGTGAGTGGCTCAAACAACGGGCTAGTATGAACAGTCATTTTTCCAAAAGTACCACACAATTTCTCCCGAATTGCCGACGGGGCTAATTGAGGGTTGTTGACTTGAACACGAGGAGATGAACCGAACACAGGGTATTCATATGGCCTAGAGTCGCCGGCACCATATAACTCCCTGGAAGCATTGGCGGTGACATTAGTTTTGCGGGGCCTCGTAGGCACGGACGCGGAACGGAGTCTCGCTGATGCGGTACGGATGAGGATGGACCTGCTCCTTGTGGAAACACCGATAGGAGATCTATCAAGAGACGCACCGTGACGGGTTAGGCTTTCATCATCAGATCTGGATGTCATCGTCTTTGACATGGCAGATATCTTTTTGGAGGCCATCAGAAAAATTGTTGTGGAATTTGATTGTGCAGAAAAAGAGATGAGTAGTAGAGAAGTCCCACCGAGCGTGCCAAATTTGTAACAACAAATTCGTGTTAATCTGTAAATAACAAAAGAAAAACACAAACAGTGAAACAAAATAATAATTTTATTAAATCAAAGAATTTCGGGTACAATCTCTATTTATTCTACTGATTCAACTTCCGCAAATTAAATATGTAGGAGGGTCTTGATTTGAAGACTTGATTCTCCTTTGACAAATTGGATTTCCTCCTCTTCAAACTGACTGCAACAGATGCTTGATGTCGGATCAAAGAGCAGTTAATATTCAAATCTAATTGACTAGAAATGAATACCTTTTCTCTATGCTTTTCCCTTAGAAGAGAACCTTTTTTTAGAGAATTTTGGGGTTTGCCATGTATTTTTGTGAAAATGGCAATTCTGAAGAGTAGTCCCAAAATGATGGTTCACTCTTATTTTATATCAGAGTCCTATTACGCAGCAAACTCCTCTTTTCTTTACGTACCAAAACCCTAAGATGTGGTCCCTGCTCCCCATTTTGTATGCTGACTTTCCTTATTTTGTGTCAACAAACCAACAAAATTGACCAAGTCTTATGCTTTTTGATACTTCCCAAGTGCGACACGTTTGCTACTGCTAACAAATGGTGTTTGCTTCACTTTTGGGCCTATTAACATTTATTTTGTGGGTCCGGGTCCAATAACTTGTAATTTGTGTGCCATACTTTGTATTAAAATTCAGCACACTCATTTTCCGATTGGACCATTTTTATATTTTTGAAAAGACGGACTGAAAACTGCCATACTTGTTTTTCGGGATAAAATCCACCGACCCATTTTCAAGACGATAAATTTTCCCGTAAGTTAACATTTGGACTTTGACTTCATTTTGACAATGTAAGACATTTTTTTATGTCTACAACATTTAATACCCATCTTATGTCCAAACATGATGAAATACGCATAATTAACAACTTAAATGTAACTTAGCATGAGATTAACGAAAAATAAGCATGTGGGGGTGAGTTCATGCATAAGAATGAAGAACTAATACCATTCAACATGAAATTAAGGCAAAGATTACATCTTTCACTAATTAAAATTACAATTAAAACATTAAAACACATATTGATATCGAGTAACCCATCACCGTTACCTCGATTAGCACTTCAAATCTTCTTTGCCCAAGCTATCCATCAACCCACACGAACTCATTGACCCAAAATCTTCAAAATCCATCTTTTCCCGATAAATAACGCGACACGAGCCATCACCGAAATCTGGAAAAGACGGTCTAAAAGTAAGGTTAAAAGTTTTGATCTTTTATTGGCTCGAAAGAAAGAGCACGGTGAGAGGATTCCGAAACATTAAACGGAACTGAATTTGGTTAAGAAACGAAGAAGTTACGCTCGTCTTAAGTTTAGATCTAGAAAAATGGGTTTTATAAGAAGTTGGAGAAAATGGATATTTTATGGTATGAAAATGAAGAGGAGGATGAGAGGAGAAGCTTTATATAAAAATCGTCAAGTTTCGTTGAGAGACGGAGAAATAACTTCCGTCTTAAGTTTAGGAAGTTATGAAGGTTTAATGGTGGTTTTTGGTTGTTTGAGGGAGAAGATGATGGTGAATGAATATGTTGCTGAAATTTGAGGAGGAAGAAGGAGATATTTGTTGGGTCTATTTTTAGAAGATGACTAATAGAAGGCCCAAATTTCAAATCGGGTCAACTCGCTTAGATTTTCGCGTAGAATTCGATTACGAAGTCATAACGGACTGAAATGCGACAGTTTCTAATCAAAGAAACTAAATTCTATTTAACGTTAATTTAAAGCCACAAAATCATAAATTATCGACTTAAAGTATTTTAACTAATAAAAGTAAAAGACGAATTTATAAAATTTGCGACTTTAGTAAATTATTCATTATTATAAAATTTGGGGTGTTACACAAACTTTACTAGTTTGACAATTTTAGCAACACTTGCTCCATAATATGCAAGAGATTATCAATAAATGAGACAAATTGGTGCAACTCTACTATTCAATGAACAATCCTCCTAAGTTCATGCAAAAATACCAACCCTATATTTATTAGCCTAATATACCCTTAATTCCACAATTAGTGACTAACAATTAAGCCAATGTATCATCACCTTCTCTACACAAGTTAACTAGTATCTAAGGCTCTAAGCCAACACTAGTGAAAAAGATAGAGACTTTAAGAACATTCAAAGCATAGGATTAAGATTAGGAACACCAAACACTACTCTAAGCCAATTAGTGAAAGATTGTCAAGCATTAATCACTCACAAGATGCAAAAACTAAACCGTTTAAGATAAGATGTAAGATTTCTACAAAATATTGTATAAACTAAGCCATTCATACAAGATTAGCATAAGATAAATCATTTAAACACAAAGATGACCAGCATTAGCGATTAAACATTAAATAAAGTCAAAAAAACAAAGTAATACTACTAATTAGAAAGATAGAGGATGAATTCTTACAAATACAAAGGAAAATTTGAACCTTTAAGTAGAATTACACCAAATAGTTGCTTAGCCTTCCATTAAATGTGGAAAGTTATAAGTTTTCTTAATAATGTGCTCAAAATAATTCAAAGGGTTTTAAGAGGTTGCTTGGATCTTTTGGTGGTAAGAAGGTACCCTAAATGACTAATAAATGTTGGGTATTTATACCCTTCAAGTTCACACAAAACTGAGCCTTCAAAATAATAGAATAAAGCCAATTTTAGTCCATTCAAACAGACCAAAACCGCAACCTGAGGTAGGGACCGCAGCCTGAGGTAGGGGCCACACCCTGCGGTTTTAAGTCTTGCGACACCTTTTTGCGAGAGGCATATCTCTCTCATTTCTTAGTCGTTTGAGGTGTGAGACCTACCGTTAGAAAGCTACAGGGATAAGATAAGACCTCCACGTGGCCTTGCATCAATAAGAGGTCGGCAGCTCAAGATATTAGACATTTAAAGTTGTCCCTTGTCAAATCGAGTTTTCAATTCTCCATTTTACTCTTGCTTGTCCATGCAAAGGCTTCAAACCATCTTTTTTCTTGCTTTCGTTGACTTTACACTTGTTCTCTTGCCTTGAATTTAACTCTCCTCCTTTGCCATGGTTTAGGAGATATGATAATCAGGTTTCCATTTATTAAATACAAGAAAAAGTCTTAACTACTTTAGTTTACAAAGTTACAAGTGCAAAACAAGTTAAAGCCCAAAATTACAACCAAAAGTGCAAACCGGTATATTACATAAATTCCAATTAAAAACCGTTATTAAGCATGTTCATTACGATAAAATTAACCTATGCATCCAACACAATTTGACTATATCAAAATATCCCACACTTGAACTTTTACTCGTCCCGAGTAAACTCAAGACTGAAATTGAAAACACCAAGTCCTTGAGCGAGAATGAGAGGATTCGATCACTTTTCCCTGACCACATCCTTCTTATAATTCCCTCAACAACAAGTCCACCTACTAAAATGAAAAATCTAGACTCAAGTTTTTATGACACTCTTCTCTCACTTCCCCTCCTTATATCACCCTCTAAACAAGACACAACAAACCACCGACTCCGACTTAACTCATTAGTGCGCCCTTCTTATAACCCCGCAAGATAATGCACACTCTTGTCTCATCCTGAGACAATAGCAAAGTGGCCTCAAAAATCCTACAACACACATCACTAGAACTCCATATAACAGTCTCTTATAACCCCATCAAATGACAAGCTATACAACTTGGTTGGGCCAAACCTTCACAATTTGCACAACCAAGCAGCCCACAAGAAAAATCAACCAATTTGGAACCAAATGTGTGCCTCAAAAAGAAAATAAATCCTAATCTAGCCTCCTTCAAAGCCCTCCTTATCACTCCATTCTTTTTCCTCCAAGATCCTCTTCATAGGAAGTAGTATGCTCAATGTTTTTGTCTTTTTCTTTTTCTATTTTTTTTCGAAAATCCCTCACTTTGCCTAAGGTGCCATTTCGGGTTTTCACCTTAGCTTTTCTTTCCTCTCATTGGTGGCTCGCAACTCGATTCTTCATTTTGCCCGGAATGCTTTTTTTGGGTTTTCATTCAGTCTCCGGCCACCTTCCCAATCTTGCTTAAGCGCCCACCCTTGTGGGTTTTCAACTAACCGTGATTTTCATTTTTTCATTTTTTGATTTTTTTTAAATGCATCAAAAACAAAGAAATTACATATATTAAAAACATCAATTCCTCCCCTACACTTAATTTCCACATTGTCCCCAATGTGGAGGAGAGTGCAAAAAAATTCAAAGGAAAGTTAGAAAATGTGAAATAAGAAGTACGGGTTGCTTTCCGTAGAGCGCTTTTGCTTTACATCGTTTGCTCGACGCCTTTTCAAGATCCCTCTTTTTCAAGATTCAATAGTGGAACAACCCAACGCCCTTAGTAACCTATCAAAGATATTGGCCCACAAAGTAGAGAAATGGAGGTAGTATGAGGCCAAAAGATAGCAAGTGTGGGCAAGATATGATAATTCTATGTCACGATAGGACTCCTTGTAAGAGAAGATGGACTTGCTGAAAACCAATTAAGAGTGAGGAAATACATGAGTTTCCTTGAAGACTAAATTAAAAGGCTCTTCAAAACAAATTTGCGGCGGTTCCTCTTAGCATCCTCCTTAACTTCAACAATTGCAAGTTCTATAGTCTTAGGAGGGTCACAAACAACATCATCAAGAGCCTTTACCTCCTCTTTTTCCATCTCAACCTCCCCCAAACTCATGCCTACTTTCCCATTCATCTCAAACACCACACTCCCAAATTTTGTAAAAGTCAAATTAGGGCAAGAGTTATTACGAATCAAGGAGTTGTTCGTAAGGTGTGAGGTATTTAATTTGATACAAGGAATGTGATTATGGATCTCAATGGATCGTAAGGCCAAAGAGGGTTTCAAGTCACACACATCATCTTCATCATCCCAAAAATCATACTCATCAACAACACACTCTTTATAAAAGTGACTCATTTCATGCTTAGGGGAATGAGGGTCTTCAACCTCAAAGTCATGGTTAACATGTGATTCATCTAGAACCTGGACAAATTCTTCATAGGCATTACATCTCTCATTGTTTCTAACAATTTGGATCATTTGGTTTTCAATGTTGCCGAACTTTGTATCGTTAAGCTCGTTTTCCATCATTGTCATGTATTTGAGTTCTCGGACGGATCTTAGACATTTTAAAAACTCGTGTTGGCTTTGCAAGATTGCTTGCAACATCTTGTTGATGCTCATGTTAGGTGTATCATGGGTAGGAATTATCTCATCATGTGTGTATTGGGTTTGACAAGTGTTTTTAAACTCCAATATAAATGTCTCCTTAGCCAAGTAAATAAAAGAATTCCCACTTCTCTTCATTGTCAAACTCATACCTAAATTTTTCTTTACTCAATTGAAAGACATGTGATATAGTTTCATAATTCATCCCATTGAACAAAACCTCCCAAGTTTGATAAGGGTAATGACAATTAGAGACATAATCACTTAATCGATTAAAATATGCATAAAATTGTTCATTCTCAAATTGGGGGAAATTTAAGTTAGCCATCTCATCAAACTAATTAAACAATATAAAAAAATTAATTGACTCATAATATTTCCAAAGACAAACATACAAATTTAAGCCAAAAGTTTAGACTATCTTAGCTTTGTTGCCTTCCCTGGCAATGATAAGTGAATATTTGTATGATTTTAACCCTCAATTTAGCTCGGTTTTGTATGTAATTTGTGCTTTGTTAAGCCATTTTATGAGCTAATATCGTCTTCTAGGCGAATTCCTATGTTCTAACCTGTTTTGAAGGGAAAGTGACGTTTCTGCGCCCTTTTTCTATATTCTCGAGCATTTGCCTAGAACCCGACGATTTGAAGAAGCAAGCTTAACCAAGTCGAAGGCATTTCAAGAAGGTTCACTAACTCAAAAAGAGAGAAGAAGTAAAGACAGTTTCGCAGTTGTCGGAAGATCACTCAGTTAGGCGAAGGATTCATCATTCTACATCAAACCCTATCAACAAACCCGACTCAAGAGGTCAAGGGGGACATTGCAAGTCAAGTCATATGCAAGGGGAGATGAAACGAGAGTCAAAGCTTCTAGATGACAACTTACCCGATCGGGGATCTTTGCTACTTCGAGCAAATTGCTTCAACTTCCTCCTTTTGTCCTATATGTTCAATGCTCGACCCCTTTCCCACGAAACCCTAATGCTATATATAGGATGCTCCAGCCACTCTTCCAAAGGCATCTCACACAACATCTCACACAATCCTCTTCACACATCTCTTCTACATCCTCTTTAGAATAATCTTTTCTTTTCTCTTTAGTTTAGAAATTCTAGTTTAGATCATTCTCTTCCTCTTTTCATCTTTAGTTCTTAGTTTATTTATGTCCTTTTTACATCAAAACTTTAGCTTAGATCAATATGAATTTCAATCTTTGTAATCTACTTTGTTGGGTACAAGTGTTGTAATTCAAGGAACGATTATTCTATGCAAGGGATTTCTATTATTGTTATCGCTTTCAGTGTTGATCGTCACCTAGGTATCTCTATTTTATCCTTTGTTTAACGTCTTTATGTTTTCCATTTGATTGTTATTTCCATACATATTATCTTAGATTCATTTTTGCGTTGTTATAATCGTAATTTCATTTCTTAGATTATCAATTAGCGTCGTTATTATCGCCACATAGAGAGCCTTAAATTATTGTAAACATGTCTATCCTAGTTTTCATTATCACCATCATCTTAGATATAAACATTATCATGAGTGAGCAGTCACCTTTTTAGGGTGTAGGGTAGCCATGTTAGATTGATTAAAAGATGTTAATTGGATAAAAGAAATTGTGCTTTTAAAACATTGTGTCTATGCATGTTTGGACTATAACGATAGTTGACGATTCCTGATCAAAATCATTGACTAGCATGGAATTCTTTTCCAAGGTAGAGATACGTGAATTGAATAGACAAAGCATGACATGGTGGATTAAGACCTAGTAAATTGCCTAAAAGCCTGCTAGATCATCTGATCTATGATTGTAATGAACACATCATTCTTACGAACTCACAATGAATTATTTGCATGTCCTAAATCCAATTTCATCAATATGTCAATCTACATGTGTGAACCTACTTCCCTAGATGCTTTTCATTATTGTTAATTCATCATTTGCTTTATTGCTTTCATCTTCAATTGCTTTTATTTTGTTTTCATTTATGCTTTTTGTTAGTTTAGATATCATAATCCCAAAAACCTAGAAACTTGTTAGATAAGACCAAATTGCGAGACACTTCACATTCTATAGAAAACACCATCTCCCTGAGTATCGACCCCTACTTCCCTAATTACATTAATTTGTTATTAGCCTAGTCTGGGTAATTTATCTTTGTATCGGGCTCGCGACAAGCACGATCAAATTTTAGCGCCGTTGCCGGGGAGCACGGTTTAGTTTTCCTTTTTCTTGTGATTTCTATCGCAATTAGTTTTCTCTAGTCTTTAGGAATCCAAATTCCTTTAGACCTCTCTTGATTTATCATCTTAGCTTTCCAATCTTATGCCCAGATCTTCTAGACTAGGGACCCCTATCTCTTTAGACCCCGAACTAGAAAGGACTCTGCGTAGGAAACTAAAGCTATTCACGAAATCTCAAAAGCTTCTGATACTTCAAGTTTAGATCGTATTCGTGAGAAATACTTGGATATTCTATCTAATCTCGAAGGAGAAGAAGATCCATTCTCATCTCCATTCTCAAAAACCAATCAACTTTCGACCAACACTCCATCTTCATCTCCACAAAAGAAAATTGTTCGACTTTCAGACCATTCCAAACCAACTGCAGATACACTTCCAAGGGGTATCGCTACACCCCAAATCACTGCCCAAAACTTCAAAATCAAACCTGCCTTCATCAATCTAATAGAAAGAAGTCAATTTGGTGGCAATGCCACAGAAGATCCCAACCTTCATATTCAAAACTTCTGTGACTATTGCTCCACGATTAGACAAAATGGAGTATCCCAAGAGCAGATTAGGGAGATGCTCTTTCCCTTCTCTTTAACAGGGAAGGCAAAAATTTGGATCAATAGCCTTGACCGAGTTGCCTTAGGAATAGCCGACTGGGATGGTCTAGCTCTTGCTTTCTATCAAAAGTACTTCCCACCAGAACGAACCGCACTCTTACGGTGTCAAATCACTGGATTCCGTCAGAGAGGCGATGAAAGCCTTTATGAGGCATGGGAAAGGTACAAAGAATTACAAAGAGAATGCCCTCATCACGACCTTGATTCATGGTTATTAGCTATCACCTTCTAAAACGGTTGTTGTGGCAAATCGCGTCGTATCCTCGACTCCGCTAACAATGGTCGTTTCGATCAAATCGATGTAGAAATAGCTAGTACAACTATCGAGTCAATGGCAATCCACGACTCTCAGTATACCAACTCACGTGCTATGCCACTTAAAACCAAGCAGGACGATTCAAGTAAAGTAGCACTCCTAGAAGCCCAATTAGCCCTTCTGCAGCAACAAGTAGGAAGCTCTTCCCAATCCAAGGAACATGTTAACGTCACTAACCACGTAGTGATATGTGAGACATGTGGGGTTGGAGGACACAGTTTTCAAGAATGTAGAAGTTCGCTAGAGCAAGTCCATGCCTATCAATCATATAGGCAGGGCAATGATTTCTCAAACTTCTATAACGAGAACACAAAGAACCCTCCTTTTTTGTCCTACAAAAGCCCTAACATTCAGAATCCCCACCATCAGACCCAACAACCATTCATACCACATCAACTGAAGCCTTACAATCCACCTGGTTTCCAAAACCAAAGACCTCCATTTCAACCTAACTTCAACCAACCTTACCAAAATCAACCTCAACACCAACCACCCTAAAATCAAGGCCAACCCAATGATTCAAGCTTGAGCAAAATTGAATCCATGCTTCTCCAAGTTGTTCAAAAACAAGATTCAATGTTTGCTCAACTTCAAAAGAGTGATCAAGCTCAAAGTGCTGCCATCAAGATGCTTGAAACTCAAATGGCCCAATTGGCTGCCTCTAATGCCCAAAGAAAACAAGGCCAACTCCCACCTCATGGTGAGCAACCGAGGGACACCGCTAATGCTATCACCCTTAGGAGTGGTACCACTTATAAGGAACCTCAGCAACCCAAAGAACCAATAGTTGAGCCTACACAAGTAGAGAGCCAAAAAGATTCTCAACCATCCACCGCTAAGGAAGCGGAAAACAAACCTGAAAAGAAGGATGAACCTGAAAAGGAACCCATCAAAATTCAAGTTCCATTTCCCCAACGTTTGAGGAGAAATCATAAGGAAACCCAGTTCAGCAAATTCATGGAAGTAGTCAAAAACCTCCAAGTAACGGTTCCCTTCACTGAATTAATCACTCAAATCCCTTCTTACACGAAATTCATGAAGGATATCTTGACTAAGAAGAGGACTTTAGATGATGTTGAAATCATAGCATTCACAGCTGAATGCAGCGCGTTATTGCAAAATAAGTCCCCTCCTAAGTTAAAGGATCCTGGTAGTTTCTCTATACCTTGCACTATAGGCACCTACACAATCGATAAAGCTTTATGCGATCTAGGTGCTAGTGTAAGCGTCATGCCCTATTCTATCTGCGAAAAATTGAATATGGGAATTCTCAAATGCACCAGTATCACTCTGCAAATGGCAGACCGTTCTCTAAAACAACCTATGGGAGTTTTAGAAGATGTGCCTGTCAAAGTAGGGAGATTTTTCATTCCCGTCGATTTCATTGTGCTAGACATGGCTGAAGATTCACAAATCCCTATCATTTTAGGAAGGCCATTTCTACACAGTGCCGGAGCAGTAATCGATGTTAAAAATGGAAAGCTGACACTAGAAGTAGGTGATGATAAAGTCACCTATAACTTAAACAGTGCAATGAAAAGCCCTATGCTTGAAGAACCTTGTTGTTTCATTGACATTGTCGACTCCATTATTGATGAATCTCTGTATCCATCAATAAACGAGGATCCTTTAGAAGCAATCTTGTTGCTGGAGGATATCTCTGAGAATGACAATTTCGAAATCAGTGAGCTGGAAAAGGATCTGACTGGAAAAGAAATACCGTCCGAAGAAGTTGAAGAGTTCATAAGCTTAATTGATACTCCTACCAAGGTAGAAGTACACAAACCTGAACTTAAACCTTTTCCCTCAAATCTAAAATATGCTTTTTTAGATGAATCTGAATATTGCCCAGTCATAGTGAGTGCTCTCTTAGATGAAAATCAGTTAACCTCATTATTGACTATCTTGAAAAAACATAGAAAGGCAATAGGATACAAGCTCGAAGATTTAACAGGCATAAGCCCCAACTTTTTCATGCATAAAATCAACTTAGAAGAAGGCTAAAAACCTTGCGTTCAAGGTCAACGCCGTCTTAATCCGAACATGCAAGAAGTAGTTAAAACTGAGGTTATGAAATTGCTAGATGCTGGCATAATCTATGCAATCTCTGACTCTAAATGTGTTAGCCTTGTCCAAGTTGTTCCCAAGAAAGCAGGAACAACAGTAGTCAAAAATGAAAAGAATGAGCTCATCCCCACAAGGATTGTGACGAAATGGCGTATGTGTATTGACTACAGGAAGTTGAATCAATCAACTAGAAAAGATCAC
Organism: Heliosperma pusillum; assembly: GCA_022085475.1. Classification (NCBI taxonomy): domain Eukaryota; kingdom Viridiplantae; phylum Streptophyta; class Magnoliopsida; order Caryophyllales; family Caryophyllaceae; genus Heliosperma; species Heliosperma pusillum. Next base: position 23,135 of record JAIUZE010006305.1, on the reverse strand, counting down.
TATCCTCTGCCCTTCATTGATCAAATGCTAGAGAGGTTAGCTTGTCACAAGTACTTCTGCTATCTAGATGGTTACTCACGATTTTTCCAAATTCCTATCCACCCTGAGGACCAAGAGAAAACCACTTTCACCTGTCCCTATGGTACTTTCACTTATCGTAGAATGCCATTTGGCTTGTGTAATGCATCTGCCACTTTCCAGCGTTGCATGACTAATATCTTTTCAGATTTTGTTGAAACTATCATGGAAGTATTTATGGACGACTTTAGCGTCTATGGCATTTCCTTTGATAATTGTTTGACAAATCTATCCAGAGTTCTAAAACGCTGTGAAGAAGTCGATCTTGTTCTCAATTGGGAAAAGTGTCACTTCATGGTGAACGAGGGTGTAGTTTTAGGACACATCATTTCTGAGAGAGGTATAGAAGTGGATCGAGCTAAGATCCAAGTTATTGAACAACTGCCACCACCTGCTAATGTAAAAGGAATCAGGAGTTTCCTTGGCCACGCCGGTTTCTACCGACGATTTATAAAAGATTTTTCAAAAATAGCCAAGCCCCTGGCTGAGCTCCTTTTCAAGGATGCACCTTTTAATTTCACAAAGGAATGCCTTGAGGCATTCAACAAAATCAAACGCGCTTTAATCACCGCACCTATAATCCAGTCACCTGATTGGAATCTGCCCTTTGAACTGATGTGCGATGCGAGTGATTATGCCGTAGGAGTTGTTTTAGGGCAAAGAAAGGAAAAGTTCCTTTATGCAATTTACTATGCTAGTAAAACCTTAGATCCTGCCCAAATCAACTATGCCACCACTGAGAAAGAACTTCTTGCCATTGTCTATGCCTTAGACAAATTCCGTTCATACCTTATAGGATCAAAAGTCATTGTCTATACTGACCATGCTGCTTTGAAATGTCTGCTTTCAAAGAAAGAGGCAAAACCTAGACTTATCCGATGGATCCTACTCCTTCAAGAGTTTGATCTAGAGATCCAGGATAAGAAAGGAGCAGAAAATGTAGTCGCTGACCACCTCTCAAGGATAAGAGTAACTGAAATAGGATTACCAACGCCAATTAATGATTTGTTCGCTGATGATTCATTAATGGCAATTGCGGACTCTTCTCCTTGGGATGCTGATATTGCCAATTTTCTTGTCAGTCGCCAGCTACCTTCTGACCTTTCTTATAACCAAAGAAAGAGATTTTTGCACGATGCAAAATTCTTTGTTTGGGATGACCCCTATCTTTTCAAGCAATGCTCAGATTGTCTTTACAGACGATGTATCCCCAGTGGGAAGTTAAAGGAGTTTTAGAAGGATGTCACTCATCTGCTTATGGTGGTCATCATGGTCCGTCCAAGACCGTAGCCAAAGTCTTACAATCCGGGTTTTTCTGGCCCTCGATGTTTAAAGATTCCAAAGACTTTGTTATGGCTTGTGACGCTTGTCAACGAGTGGGTCAAATATCCAAAAGACATGAAATGCCTCAAAACGGCATATTAGAAGTCGAAATATTCGATGTCTGGGGTATTGACTATCAAGGACCATTTCCCTCTTCTAATGGAAATCGTTACATCTTAGTCGATGTCGACTATGTTTCAAAGTGGGTAGAAGCTATTGCCACCCCCACCAATGATGCTAGAGCTGTGATACGACTATTTAAGAAAATAATCTTTCCGCGTTTTGGTGTACCCAGAGCCGTGATAAGTGATCGAGGAACTCATTTCGGAGAAAAGCAGTTAGACACTCTGCTTGCCAAGTATGGTTTGTATCACAGACGAGGATTAGCCTACCACCCTCAGACCAGCGGTCAAGTAGAAGTCTCAAACAGAGAGCTCAAAATAATTCTTCAGAAAGTAGTCTCAAGATCTAGAACTGATTGGAGTAATAAGCTCGATGACACCTTATGGGCTTACCGCACAGCTTTCAAAACCCCGATTGGAACATCTCCTTATCGATTGGTTTATGGAAAGGCCTGTCATGTTCCTGTCGAGTTAGAGTACAAAGCTTACTGGGCTATCAAAGAACTCAACTTAGACACTAAGCTTAGCGCCGATAGACGACTTTTTCAACTCAATGAGCTAGAAGAATTTCGTTTGCAAGCTTACGAGAATTCTAGGATCTATAAAGAGAAAATGAAGCGTTGGCACGACAAGAGGATAATCAGAAAAGAATTTAATGTCGATGACCAAGTACTTCTCTTCAACTCTTGTCTGAAAATTTTTCCAGGAAAACTTCGATCACCATGGTCTGGACCATTCACTGTTACATATGTGAGCAAATACGGTTATGTGGAAATAATGGCTAGCAATGGTGAAAAATTCAAGGTTAATGGACACAGACTGAAACTCTACTATAGCAATTCTATCATCGGATGCTTAGATATTGTCTATATAGAGCGTCAATCCCCAACCAAATGATTTCATTGAAAAATTCGTCGAGCAAGACGTTAAACCAGCGCTTCTCGGGAGACAACCCGTGTTTTCCCTTTTTTTTTGCATTTTATTTTTGCTTTCCCTTTTTCGTTGTTTTGTTAGGATTTATTTTGCAGATGAAAGAATTTTTGAAGAATCTCTGAAGACCTTCCTTGTCAAGTCCAAAAGACTAGCTTGGGGGAGTCCGCACTCACTAGTAAGCTTCACTCTCTTTTCATATTTTTCCCTTTTTACCCTTCTTCCCATTAAGCATCTTGTTGCATAGTCTAGTCTTTGTGCTCACATTGAGGACAATATGATGTTTAGCTTGGGGGAGGGATTGCATTTTCCCATTCTACATTTTAGTTGTTTATATTTTCCAAATTTTGAATAAGAAAAGAGAAAAAGTTAAAGAGAAATTTTAAAATTTTGAACATCATTGAATGCTTTTCATGCTTTGCTTGCCTGTTTACTATGCTATCATGTTACATTTCCCAAACTTAGAGCTTTCAAAAGATAATGATTCAATATTCATTGAACTGTGCATACATGGGGAAGTCTTGTACACAATAGGCATGGAATGAATCTATAGATGAGTACGCTTGATCTTGACATTTGGCAAGTTACATATATTGTAAGGTAGAACCTCCTTAGACTGGTACATCCATACCCAGTCTCATCTAGGTGTGTGTAGTTCTCCTTGTGATGTGTGTCATGTCAAAACACATAGGTATGGTTCTCATTTCATTTCTATAAGCATTGCATTCATGATTCACTAAGATTTGAAGCCTTTTTCACTTTGAATTACCCCTCAAAATAAGCCCCTTCATACAAATGCTTCACAAAAATAATAGCTACATATAAAAACTGCCTACCTTTTGAGCTAGTAGCTAGACTATGGTGTATGGGTGCTCTTTTGAGAAGATTTTGTTCCTTGATGTCAAAGTGAATTTGGGAGAGCGACAATGTTCAAGAAGTGATGTTCAAAAGAAAAAAAAAAAAGAAAAAAAAGAAAATCGAAAAAAGAAAAAGAAAAAAATAAAAAGAAGAAGTTGTGAGTATCTCCTCAAAATGTCAATTCAATGTTAGAAGGAGTTTACTCTCGTGTTTCGTGTGTAATAAGCCAATTTATTGCTTTTAGGCTTCGTTATCCGTCTTCTGGGAAATTAACCAAAAGTTTGGATTGAGTATTCATTTATCATTGGTCAGTTTATAGCTCATTCTAACCTTCACATGACCATAACTGTTTGTCCACCTTTCACCCATTTCCCAAAGCCTTCACCATTTCTTTTTCGGCTTCTTTTCTACGTGCATTGTGATCTTTGACTTGTGTTTTGAATTGTTTACCATATTAGATTGCGGACACACTTTCATAAGTTGTAGATAGGTGAGTGTCTAAAAAACATTTACACATAAAGAAATCACCTTTTACATGCAATGAGTGTTCGATTGTGCCGTGAGAGTCCATTTGTCAAAAGATCATGCAAGAGCCGAAAATCTGTAGTGAAATTCTTTGTGCTACACCTCTGACAACCCTCGCGAATGCGGAAATATAAAACATACAAGCATGTGAATTATATAGCGGAAATAGGTAGTTTTAAAAACTTTTATACATGCAAGTTAAATAAAACGAGTAGTGTCAAAATATTACAAACTAAATACGGAAATACAACAAAGAGACGGGGGGTCTCTTAAAATGTTAGCAAAGAACAAGTGTTTTGCAAAACTAGCTAATATCGTCTAGAGGTGAAACTTCCAGGGACAACGCCCTCTAGCTCACACCCGAACCCAAAATAGTCAAGCAAAAAGCCATCCATGCAAGCAACCTATTCATTCATGAAAAACATGAACGCCACAATCAGTGGGGAGTAACTCCGGGTTCTCACAGCCATATCACATTAAACGTACATAGAAGGAAATACACAAGTAAAATCATGCATATATAGATATACATGTGAGATACGATAAGGATAGATAGGCAATTCGATACTTAATGATAAGAGCATATGGAATACAAATCCGAAACCATCATGTTATTCAAATACTCGGGGAAGACACTCTTAGGCAACCGAATACGCTCACTAGGGCTTGCATCTCACCGTTAGCGGTATAAGTTTGATAAGATTGAGACTCGAAAAACAAACCATACCAAGTCATGCAATGACTATGGATAAATCCATCATGTTATCATCCATTCAAGCAACCCAATACATAGACGGTGCCCAATCATGCAATGACCATGAATAATATCATGAAATCCCCCCCCCCCCCCCAACCATTCCATAATATCCAAGAACGCGACACAAGACGACATCTGTCACGGTAAATGAAACGCACTAGCATCGTGTACATGGCAAGTATGATTAACAGGCATCCACGGGATAAGCATTTCCCTGAACGCATACACGATCACATTTCGTATATGTGAACTAATTTCCTCCGGTAGGACGACGATAATAATACGGTCCTAGTCTAAACCTGGCCAGACTCTCGGAATAACGTGTTCCGATTCGACATGCGATAAACGTTTCGCATCCAAGACTCGGTCAATCATAGACGCCGAGTACCCCAAATTCGGTCGATAATTCACGAAAGAGGCGGAAAAGAGCACAAGCCTCATAACAAGTGGTACGCTACATGCAAATAACACCACCTCGCAAGTACACAATATTTGACGGCCGGGTCGATCAACGCATTGCGTTCGCCTCCCAACAACGTCGTCGTATGCCCACTAACACATGCAATTAAGCAGTAGGATACCTCCCCGTTCCGACATTCCAGCCTTACGAACGTGGAGGTAGCCAAGGGAATGAGAGTACAAAGCACAAGACAAAATAGTGCTCAAACCGTATCATTTGTAAAAACCGACTCACAGTGGGACATAGCAAAAACCGTCACAAAACATGTGATACAAGCGAATGAAATATCATATATCCAAAACATGAATATTATAAGTCACTACGTAAAATTATACGATAAACGGATCATGCGAACTATTATAATTTACGAGTTTTAGAAATTATATGAAAAACATACAGCCGTGTTCCAGGCCGGTTACTGGACCGGCGGCCGGTACCCGGCTCGCGCTACAAGGCAAAAACCAAAAATCATAGAATACAGGGTATTGTGTTCCAGGCCGGCATAGTGACCGGCGGCCGGTGGGAGCACCTTTATACAAAATTCCAAAATTCTCAAAGCTGTTACTGATGTGTTCCCAGCCGGTGGGCAGACCGGCGGCCGGTCGACCGGCAGGGAGCACCCCTTCACCCGTGAGCCTTCATTTCTTATCCAATTCATTTCAATTCTCAATTATACTTCTAATAATCATCAACAATCAATATACATCATCAACATTCATCATATAACAACATTCATTAATCATACCATGATTCCTAAGCTTCTAATCGTATTCTAAATACGATTTCTAGCATATAAAGCATGTAAAATACGTAAATGATACCGAGTAACCCTTCACCGTTACCTTTAAGCGTCTTCACTACTCGTCAAGCTCCTCTTCAATAAGGTAATAGTCTTTGTCGGGATCTTGGAGGTCACCACCTACAAATAGATCATAAAAGATGAATAAATTTCATCTTGAGAAAGACGGAAAGTTTGAAAAGCGAGAAAGACGATACTTTTAATATCAATACGGATAGAGGAAGGTAAGAGGAGAAGAATGAGACGAACTTACGTGAATTCTAGCAAGTAACGAATGAGCTAGGATGATTCAAAGATCGAAAAAGCTATGGAGGCAAGGGTTTTGATTTGGGTTTCTTAGTGATGAAGGAAGTTGAATTGTGTTGAATGAAAATAGGATAAGGGAGGTAGTGTGAGTTGTGTAAGGAAAAGTCAACAAAAAGTCAAACTCGCCTTAAGACGGGATTCTCATGGAATCTCGCAGAAATTCCAAATACAAACTCGGAAATTCTAAATTCGACTCGAAACATAAAATTATAAATTAAAACTTAAATTTGCTGAAAAGATTTCGTAAAATATTTCTACTAGAAAAATAGGGTACATTTCCGGGTGTTACATATGTGCTTTGTACTCTCATTCCCTTGGCTACCTCCACGTTCGTAAAACTGGAATGTCGGAACGGGGAGGTATCCTACTGCTTTATTGCATGTGTTAGTGGGCATACGACGACGTTGTTGGGAGGCGAACGCTTTGCGTTGATCGACCCGGCCGTCAAATGTTGTGTACTTGCGAGGTGGTGTTATTTGCATGTAGCGTACCGCTTGTTATGTGGCTCGAGCTCTTTTTCGCCTCTTTCGTGAATTATATCGACCGAATTTGGGGTACTCGGCGTCTTTGATTGACCGAGTCTTGGATGCGAAATGTCATCGCATGTCGAACCGGAAAATGTGATTTCGGGATTCTGGCCAGATTTAGACTAGGACCGTATTTATATCGTCGTTCTACCAGGAGGAAATTAGTCCACATATACGAAATGAATTGAATCGTGTATGCGTTAAGGGAATGTTTTTATCCCGTGGATGCCTTTTAATCATACTTGCCATGTACACGGTGCTAGTGCGTTTCATTTACCGTGAGAGTTGTCGTCTTTGTGTTGTCGTATTTGGATGCATGATTACATGATTGATTATTCATGATCATTGCATGACTTGGCATGGTTTGTTTGTCGAGTCTCAATCTTATCAAACTTATACCGCTAACGGTGAGATGCAAGCCCTAGTGAGCGTATTCGGTTGCCTAAGAGTGTCTTCCCCGTGTCAATCTATAGCATGATGGTTACGGTTTTGTACTCCATGTATCAATATCTTTATGCATTGAATTGCCTATGTATCCTTATCGTATTTCACATGTATATCTATATATGCATGCTTCTATTTTGTATTTTCTTTTATGTACGTTTAATGTGATATGGCTGGGAGAACCCGGAGTTACTCCCCACTGATTGTGGCGTTCATGTTTTTCATGGATGAACAGGTTGCTTGCATGAATGGCATTTTGCTTGGTATTTTGGGTTTGGGTGTGAGCTAGCAGGCGTTGTCCCTGGATGAAACACCTCTAGACGTTTCTTAGCTAGTTGCTAAATAACTTGTCTTTTGTTAACATTTTGAGAGACTACGTCTCTCGTAGTATTTTGTATTTGGTTTGTAATATTTGACACTCCTCGTATTTTCTATTTGCATGTAAAAAGTTTTAAAAACACTGTATTTCCGCTAATTAAATCACATGCTTGTATGTTTTATTTCCGCATTCGCGAGGGTTGTCACACATGGCTTTATTTTCGCGTGCTTTGCTCATCCGAGCTAACCGTGAAGCTCCTCCGCTTTCTTTATTGTGTGGCTTATCTGAGCTACATGTGGATTTCCTCCATTTCATTAAACAATGCTTATCCAAGATACTTGTGAATTTCCTCCAATTCATAAAAAAATGCTCATCCGAGCTAGTTGTGGAGTCCCTCCTATTCTTCAAGCAATGCTCATCCGACTACCTGTGGAGTTCCTCCAATTCTTTGCTTTGTGGCTCATCCAAGCTACGCGTGGAGTTCGTCCAATCCTTCAAACAATGCTCATCCGAGCTACGTAAGAAGTTCCTCCAATTCATCGGAGCTACTTGTGGAGTTCCTCCATTTCTTTTGCATGGTTGCTCACTTGAGCTACAAGTGGAGCTCTTCTATTTCTTTGCTTGCGGATATCACGGTTTCATCTTGACAATGGACTCTGAAGCCAATGGCTTCAGAACCTCCGGTTGCATTAGGTCTAAATTCAAAAACTTTAGAGCCCCTAGGTGAAGCATTTCTTGGTATACTTTGAACAAAAATGCTCAAAACAAATCACATAATGATCATATAAACAAAAATTTTGAAAGTTTGAAAACAAGGATGAGTCGATGACCGGACTTTCATTTTAAATGGGTATTCACCCGCACATTTTTCATTTAAAATGAGTATCCATGCAGCAGGAGCTCACCCAAAGGGTCTTGATGATCAAACCACATATAAGACAAGCTTAACCCCTCAGATGGAAGCTCGAGTTACAAGGTCTAAACAACAAGTTATGACAAGTCAAGAACAACCCAAGCCAAGCCACTCCAATGAAGAAGACAGTCCAAGACTCAACAACCCATGCCAAACCCCAATACAACCCACATTACCCACACAAGACAGACAAAAAAACCTTCAGGCACAGACAGACCAATTCACAAACCCTGTATCTAGGAGGTACACCAGAGCATCCCAACCACCCCCACCATGGCCTACCATCAAGCCAACCCATTAAGCTACAAGTTTGCCCAGGACAAACCCTTTTGAAGTCTAGTAAAAATTCATGAAACAGACACCCCAAGTTAGAGTCCAGCAAACAACTAAAAACAGAGAAGGTACATGTCAGATTGTGGCTTCCTTTTGTTTAAGTCAACTTGTCATCGTCCAAGGCAGGTCTTATATAAGTTATAATAAGAATAGAGAGTCCCAAGGAGCAGCAACACACCCAGGCAAGGCAGCAAGACAACAAGAGCAACAGATTTCCATTTCAGGAAAAATCCAAAACTGCTTTATTTGCTTTTGTTCAGTCTGTTTTTCTTTTGTGTCTTGTGTCTGTTCTTATTAGTTGTTGAGCTCGTCCTATTGTGAGGCTCTTAATTAGTGTCGGTAGAAGTAGTTTAGATCCTAAGCTAGCCCTTGGATGATCTATACATCCAATGGCTCACAAGATATCAACCTCTCTATATAAAGGGGTCTTGTATGACTGTTGTAGGCAGACTTTTATGAATGAATGAATTAAACTTTGAGAAATCACTCAATGTTATCAAACTTGTGCTAAGAGCTGTAGTTTGAAACAAGCCTGATACACCTCCAAGGTGTTTGATCAGTGCCTTGTATTGTGAGTCAAGTTATACCTGTGCTTTGCTGTGGTTTAACTTACTTGCTGTTGAGGTTAGTCTAGGGTGTTTGTGCTTTGCTGTAACACTTGAAACTGTCTCTAAAACCAGTCTTGAATCCTTTTTCTCTTGTGCCATGCTGTAGAGGATTGTATCCAAGTCATATCCCTTGAATCTTTCAGTGAAACAACTCACAATCTCTAAAACAACATCCCTTGTTACTTGATATTGTTTTCAGTTTGAGTCAAACTAATCAAATCACTTAAAACTTGTGAACCTTAGTAGTTTACACTCCAAATTGGTTATCAGAGCTTTGGTTGAGAGTCTTAGTGAGTTCATTTTCCCTAACTACATTTAAAAACACAAAAATAGCCCAATGAGTGAAGAGAGACTAGCAGGAGTAGAAGCAAGGATGGAGGATCTGGCTGGGATTGTAACCACCCTAACCAGAACCTTGGACCAAGTTATAGGCAACCATTTGCTTGCTGGAGGGAGAGGTAGAGGACGTGGAAGAGGCCAAGGAGGAGGCAGAGGAAGGCCACCTGATGATGAAGAGTATCTAGACTCAGATGACTCAACAAGAAGCAGAGCTTCCATCCACAGGAACACAGACAAACATCTTAAGGTAGATATCCCTGAGTTTTCTGGTAGTCTTAATCCTGATGACTTGTTAGAATGGCTAAGAGAAGTAGAAAGGATCTTTGAGTACAAAGGATACAATGATTCTAAGTCTTTTAAAGTAGCCATCCTTAAACTGAAAGGGTATGCTTCCCTTTGGTATGAGACTATGAAAGGGTTAAGGGCTAGGGAAGGTAAGGAACCCATCAAGTCTTGGACTAAACTGAAAAAGAAACTGTTAGACAAATTTGTTGCTAAGGATTACACCCAGGATCTGTTTATCAAGTTGTGTAAGTTGAAACAAGGAGACAAACCTGTTGAATCTTATCTGAGGGAGTTTGAACAACTCACCTTACAATGTGATATAAATGAGAAACCTGAGCAAAGGATTGCTAGGTACTTAGAGGGTCTAGATAAGAACATTGCTAACAAGGTTAGGATGCAACCTCTGTGGTCATTTGATGATGTTGTCAACCTATCTCTGAGAATTGAGAAGATAGGGAAGACTAAGCCTGCTACACCAAAACCTGTTAGGCCTTTTCAAACCAGACCTTATAGTGGGTTTAGAACCATGGATACCCCCAAGACAGCACCCCCACCTATCTTAGACAAGGGTAAGGGCATCATGGGTCAAAAGCCAAGCACTTCATTGACTGAGAACAGAATTAGGTGCTTCCAATGTCAAGGCTATGGACATTTCAGGAAGGATTGCCCTTCTAAGAAGACCTTAACCATAATGGAAGTTGAGGCTTGGGAGAAAGAGGGTCTAGTTGAGTATGAAAGGGATGAGCCTGAGGTTGAAGAAGTGGTGAGTGAGGAAGAAGAGTCTAGTCAGGAGGCAATAGTGGCACTCCCTGACACAGGCCACATCTTAGTCCTATGGAGAGTAATGCATTCACAACATATACCTTTGGAGGAGGATCAAAGGTCCCTCATTTTCAGGAGCAGATGTACCATACAAGGGAGGGTTTGTAACCTTATTATAGATGGAGGTAGTTGTACCAATGTGGCTTCTGTTACTATGGTTGATAAGCTGAAGTTGAGCACTCAAGATCACCCTCACCCCTATAAGTTGAGATGGCTGAGTAAGGGAGCAGAGGTTAAGGTGGATAAGCAATGCATGGTCCCTTTCTCCATTGGCAGTGTGTACAAGGATGAAGTATTGTGTGATGTGGTTCCAATGGATGCCTGTCACTTGCTATTAGGAAGGCCATGGGAGTTTGATAAAAGCTCCATACACCAAGGAAGAAGCAATACCTATTCTTTCAAGCATGGGAGCAGGAAGGTGACATTAGCCCCCTTGCCACCACACCAGAAGAGCTATGGAAGTCCAAGTATGGCTGAGGATTTTAGTGGAGTTGTATTTCTATCTGAGTCAGCAATGGTCAAGGAGTGTAGTGAGGAGCAACCTATAGTAATGCTGCTATCAAAGGAAGTTCAGGAAGAAGAGTCTAAGGTGATCCCTGCAGATGTTAAGCCCCTCATTGATCAATTCAAGGAAGTGTTTCCAGAAGAACTTCCTGATGGCTTACCCCCTTTGAGAGGGATTGAACACCAAATAGACCTTGTGCCAGGGTCTGTACTACCTAATAGACCAGGCTACAGATGTGATCCTAAGGCTACACAAGAGCTGCAAAAGCAAGTTGGAGAGTTTATGAGTAAAGGGTTTGTAAGGGAGTCATTAAGCCCTTGTGCTGTGCCTGCATTGTTGGTTCCTAAGAAGGATGGGACTTGGAGGATGTGCATAGATAGCAGGGCTATCAACAACATCACAGTCAAGTATAGGTTCCCTATACCTAGGCTTGATGACATGTTGGATGAGCTAAGTGGCTCAAGGTTCTTTTCTAAGATTGACTTGAGGCAAGGTTACCATCAATTGAGGATCAGAGAAGGAGATGAGTGGAAGACAGCCTTCAAAACAAAGCATGGCCTTTATGAGTGGCTTGTCATGCCCTTTGGCCTGTCAAATGCCCCAAGTACCTTCATGAGATTGATGACAGAAGTGCTTAGGCCTTGCCTAGGGAGATTTGTGGTGGTATACTTTGATGATATCCTCATCTACAGCAAGAGCAAGGATGATCATTTGAGGCATCTTGAGGCTGTGTTTGAAATACTTAAGGAGAGCAAGCTCTTTGGGAAGCTTGAGAAGTGCACCTTCATGACTGAGGAAGTCAAGTTTCTAGGATATGTGGTATCTGGTAGAGGCATTTCAGTTGATCAAGACAAGATCATGGCAGTCCAGTCTTGGCCTATCCCTAGGAGTATTACAGAAGTAAGGGGATTCCATGGCTTAGCATCCTTCTACAGAAGATTCATTAAGGACTTTAGCACCATTGCAGCACCTCTCACTGAGTGCATGAAGAAGGGAGAGTTCACTTGGACTGAGAATGCTTTACAGGCTTTCAAACACATGAAGAAGCTCTTGTGCAGTGCACCTATCCTAAGATTGCCAAACTTTGATTGCCTATTTGAGGTTGAATGTGATGCAAGTGGAGTGGGAATTGGAGCTGTCCTCATCCAAGAGAAGAAACCTGTAGCCTACTTTAGTGAAAAGCTAAGTGGTGCCAAGCTAAACTATTCTACATATGATAAAGAGTTCTATGCTCTTGTCAGAGCTCTGAGGCATTGGAGTCATTACCTGAAGCCCAAACCTTTTGTCTTACACTCTGATCATGAGGCATTGAAGTACATAGGAGGCCAGCATAAGCTCAGTCACAGACATGCTAAGTGGGTGGAGTTCCTTCAGTCATTCACCTTTTCTAGCAAGTACAAAGAGGGCAAACAAAATGTGGTGGCTGATGCATTGTCTAGGAGGTACACTCTGCTATCAACTATGGAGCAAAGGGTTCTTGGCTTTGAGTTTATGAAGGACATGTATCAAGAAGATCCAGACTTTGCAGAAGATTGGTTAGCACAGAAAGAGGGAACAAGAACCATTGATTCACCCTACACTTTGCAAAATGGATTCTTGTTTAAAGGAAACAAGTTGTGTGTTCCCAGAGGATCTTATAGGAACCTATTGATCAAGGAGGTACATGGGAGTGGCCTTGGAGGACACTTTGGGGTTCAGAAAACTGTGGACATACTACAAGATCAATTCCACTGGCCTAAGATGATGGGAGAGGTTCAAATAGTGCTCAGAAGGTGTGGAGTTTGCCAAAAGGCCAAGAGTTCTTTCCAAGCAGGACCTTACACTCCCCTACCAGTCCCATGTAGGCCTTGGGAGGATGTAAGTATGGATTTCATAATGGCATTACCTAGGACAGCAAGAGGGAAGGATTCTATCATGGTGGTTGTGGATAGGTTCAGTAAAATGGCACATTTCATTGCTTGCAAGAAGACTGAAGATGCTGTGAGTGTAGCAGAGCTATACCTTGATGAGGTGGTGAGGTTACATGGAGTTCCAAGGACCATTGTGTCTGACAGAGACACAAAGTTTATGAGCCATTTCTGGAGAACATTGTGGAAGCTGCTTAACACTAGGTTGTTGTTTAGTACCTCCCATCACCCTCAAACTGATGGCCAAACTGAGGTGACCAACAAGACCTTGGGAAGATCTTGAGGTGTATAGTCAGCAAATCTCTCAAGGATTGGGACTTGAAGTTGGCTCAAGCAGAGTTCTCTTTCAATAGAGCTCCCTCAGCAGCCACAGGCCACTCCCCCTTTGAAGTGGTCTATGGTACTAACCCCTTAATGCCTTTGAGTTTGTCTAATGTGTGCAGGTCAGAGGTCCACTATGATGCCAAGAAGAGGGTGGAACAAATGCTAAAACTCCATGAATAGTCAGAAAGCAAATTGAGAAAGCCAATGATCTATACAAGAAGAATGCCAAGGTTCCTAAGACCAAGAAAGACTTTGCACCAGGAGATCTAGTATGGATCAACCTAAGGAAAGAAAGGTTCCCTTCCAAGAGAAAGAACAAGTTAGAGCCCAGGGCAGATGGTCCTTTTCAAGTCACAGAGAAGATAGGTCCCAATGCCTACAAAATTGATCTACCAGGAGAGTATGCAGTCCATGGAACATTCAATGTGGGAGATCTCAGTCCCTTCTATGAAGACTCTGAGGGGGAGGAAGACACAGGCTTGAGGTCAAGCCCTTTTCAACCTAGGGAGGCTGCAGCAGGAGCTCACCCAAAGGGTCTTGATGATCAAACCACATATAAGACAAGCTTAACCCCTCAGATGGAAGCTCGAGTTACAAGGTCTAAACAACAAGTTATGACAAGTCAAGAACAACCCAAGCCAAGCCACCCCAATGAAGAAGACAGTCCAAGACTCAACAACCCATGCCAAACCCCAATACAACCCACATTACCCACACAAGACAGACAAAAAAACCTTCAGGCACAGACAGACCAATTCACAAACCCTGTATCTAGAGGTACACCAGAGCATCCCAACCACCCCCACCATGGCCTACCATCAAGCCAACCCATTAAGCTACAAGTTTGCCCAGGACAAACCCTTTTGAAGTCTAGTAAAAATTCATGAAACAGACACCCCAAGTTAGAGTCCAGCAAACAACTAAAAACAGAGAAGGTACATGTCAGATTGTGGCTTCCTTTTGTTTAAGTCAACTTGTCATCGTCCAAGGCAGGTCTTATCTAAGTTATAATAAGAATAGAGAGTCCCAAGGAGCAGCAACACACCCAGGCAAGGCAGCAAGACAACAAGAGCAACAGATTTCCATTTCAGGAAAAATCCAAAACTGCTTTATTTGCTTTTGTTCAGTCTGTTTTCTTTTGTGTCTTGTGTCTGTTCTTATTAGTTGTTGAGCTCGTCCTATTGTGAGGCTCTTAATTAGTGTCAGTAGAAGTAGTTTAGATCCTAAGCTAGCCCTTGGATGATCTATACATCCAATGGCTCACAAGATATCAACCTCTCTATATAAAGGGGTCTTGTATGACTGTTGTAGGCAGACTTTTATGAATGAATGAATTAAACTTTGAGAAATCACTCAATGTTATCAAACTTGTGCTAAGAGCTGTAGTTTGAAACAAGCCTGATACACTTCCAAGGTGTTTGATCAGTGCCTTGTATTGTAAGTCAAGTTATACCTGTGCTTTGCTGTGGTTTAACTTACTTGCTGTTGAGGTTAGTCTAGGGTGTTTGTGCTTTGCTGTAACACTTGAAACTGTCTCTAAAACCAGTCTTGAATCCTTTTTTCTCTTGTGCCATGCTGTAGAGGATTGTATCCAAGTCATATCCCTTGAATCTTTCAGTTAAACAACTCACAATCTCTAAAACAACATCCCTTGTTACTTGATATTGTTTTCAGTTTGAGTCAAACTAATCAAATCACTTAAAACTTGTGAACCTTAGTAGTTTACACTCCAATCCACCCTCATATATTTCTTTTGAATTGGGTATCCACCCCGCACACTTTAGAAACATTTCAAAAAGTTTTTAGATTTTTGAATTTTAGGGTTCTTGCAAGACTTGCATACTCAGATGCGACTCAGACATTCCGACTCGATCCGTAATCAATGCGGGAGTAGGCCGCTACCTTCAACCTAGAAAATGAAATCCGTAATTGTGTTTGGGTTTTATTTCAAATATCGACTCTCTAGGGGTATAACTGTTCGACGATCGTTTCTGAATAGTTAGACACTACAAGAGAAAGCGCCATTCGCGAAGGAAAAGTCCGTCGCCAAATACAGACATTCCGTTGCTAAAAGCTATTTTGCGACGGACCTGCGAAGGAATATGTCTGTCGCATATTTTTGTCACAAATAGTAGTGTCTGCGACGGATATTCCGTCGCAAGTTTATCTGCGACGGAATATCCGTCGCCAAAAGAAATTGCGACGGATGACAAGTGGCAGTCAAGTCCAGCATTTAGTCAATATTTACGACGGACATTCCGTCCATTTGCGACGGAATTTCCGTCGCAACTAAGGAAATTCTGCCGCAATAAACACCAGTGCATTCTGCATGCACTGGTTTCCTGCATCCCTAATACGCATTAAAAACCACCAAAAACCTGCAAATAGCAGAAATTTTCCAGCAGAATATGTACCACAAGGTTACTAATGTAACACAAACACCATTTATCAAAAAAGTCTTGATTTTATATATCATAAAAGTCAAGTCTTACAACTAAAAGTTTTAAGTCATAGTTAAGTTACATAATTGTAGAGTCTTGATTTTATATATCATAAAAGTCAAGTCTTACAACTAAAAGTTTTAAGTCATAGTTAAGTTAGTAAAATCAACTAATTAATTAATCAATGAATTATGCGAGTAACGAAATAACGAAATAAAGAGGGACAAAAGATTTTTGTAGTGGTTCAGTTTCACAAATCAAAACCTACGTCCACTATTCTCGATTAATAATTCTTAGTAGCTATCTAGGGATTACAAAAATTATCAACCCACTCGTATAATCAACTATGATTATAACTTAAATTGAGTATCGCTAAATACTTTATACTATCTTACCTTAATAAAAAAGTACAATATAACTTACACAAATTCTCGTTAAAGAATAAGTAAGATTATGTGATGTACTATTATCCAATAATGTATTTCACTTGAGTGATTGACAAAGATTGATGCTTGACTTTTTTCCGATGCAAACAATAAAAATAATAAATATTTTGCTCAAAGTTTGTTTACAATCAATTTGTAAGATTCTCTCAAAAGTGCATAAAAGTCTTATATAATGTTTGAGATCAATGAAGTATTTATAGTAGAAGCATAGGAGAGGTAAACTCTAAACCCTAGCTTTTTCTTTAAGAAAGATATTTATGTTTTATCTCAAAATATTATTGTGAAAGTATGTTGTAAAACCCTAGTTTGATCCAAAGAGTAAAACGTGCCAGAGAGGTCGTTTCCCTCTTCTTCACGCAACCCTAGGATGTTGTCCATATGCACGCAACCCTAGGAGGCACAAACCCTAGGTATTTCGAAACCCTAGGTGGCACAACCACTAGTTGGGCTTATTAGGTCAACAACAAAATGAGATAGAATGTATTAGAAACCCTAGGTAGCATGACAACTCATAAGTTGTATTACTAACCAATAGAATATCATAAATACATTATCTATTTAAAATTTTTGATAAATATAAAATACTCTTTCTCTTTTTAAAAACATTTAAAAGATTTGTTTCCAAAATCATGCATCAATTTCGTCATTCAAAGTTATAGGTGAAATAGCTATAACTTTGAACTTAGTATGTAAACTTATAAGTGAAATAGCTATAACTTTACTTCTCAAAAATCACTCTAATGGAATAGTTACTAGATGACGACCTATACTACTTAATCTTCACAATGATCTTCAGTATACGAATCATCTCTTCATCTTGATCACAAGGACCTTCCATCTTGAGTCTTGTGTTATTTGATGTAGATCTTGCTTGAATTGTTTCTTCAGTGTTATAACCAGAATAGTTATAACTTTGTATATGAATCCTCAAAGTTATATCTCAAGCTCCTATAACTTTGATCTTCTTACTTGTAATTGTCGTTAGCTATAATAAGACTAAAGCACACAATTACATGCATATATATGATATAACAATCAAATCATTACTTGTAAATTAACCACATTGTCAAATATATACTTGTCATTATCAAAACTATATCATAGGTCCAATAAATTCCCCCTTTTTGATGATGACAAGTCTCTTATGATTTGTGACTAAGTTTAGTTCCCCCTCAACATAATACTACCAAAGTTATAGTAACGTTAATCGCAAGAACATAACAAACTAGCCAAAGTTATAACTTGAAAAACTTTAAGAGATAACGAGTCTTGACAAGGAGCAAGCGTAAGCAAAGACTCAAATTATATCATTTCTTCCTCCTCTTGGCATCATTGAAAAGACATGAACAAGGACATAAAATGACAAGAATAATCCACTCCGAGGCAAGAAATAGATATGCAAATACCGAATATAAAACGATTCATAAGCAAGCAGAATCAAGCAAAAAATGTTTATCAAACTATAAACCACAAAAAGGATAGTTAAGTGCCAATGAGCCAAATAGAGTTATGCCAAAATGGGCCAAATGACAATCAAGAAATGTAGTTCAAGTTTAAACAAACCAAGATGATAAAAACTAAGGCATATGTGGAGGACGGGGTTTGGTAGGGTCGACATTACCGGGTCGGGTACGGTACTCAATGGTGTCAAGACGATCAAAGCATGTCTTAACATGAGCGGCTAGCGCGATGAGGTACGCATCAAAGTTTCAGACCTTCATGGATAGAGCCTCCGTCACATCGTAGATGGTGTGCATCCCATCTCGCATCTCCGCACCACGTTTCACCAATGCACCTCCTTGACTTACCAAAAACTGTATCCGATCTTGTTGCCTAAAACGTTCTTGCTGGACATCCACCACATTCCTTTCAATTTTGGAAAGGTGACCATCAACCTCCGACATTGATCGTGCTTGTGGCGAGCCCGATACAAAGATAAATTACCCAGACTAGGCTAATAACAAATTAATGTAATTAGGGAAGTAGGGGTCGATCCTCAGGGAGATGGTGTTTCCTATAGAATGTGAAATGTCTCGCAATTTGGTCTTATCTAACGAATATCTGGGTTTTGGGATTATGATGTCTAAACTAACAAAAGGCATAAATGAAAACAAAATAAAAGCAATTGAAGATGAAAGCAATAAAGCAAATGATGAATTAACAATAATGAAAAGTATTTAGGGAAGTAGGTTCACACATGTAGATTAATATATTGAAGCAATTGGATATGGAACATGCAAATAATTCATTGTGAGTTCGTAAGAATGATGTGTTCATTACAATCATAGATCAGATGGTCTAGTAGACTTTTAGGCAATTTACTAGGTCTTAATCTACCATGTCATGCTTTGTCTATTCAATTCACGTATCTCTACCTTGGAAAAGAATTCCATTTTAGTCAATGATTTCCGTCCAGAAATTGTTAACTATCGTTATAGTCCAAACATGCATAGACATAATGTTTTTAAAGCACAATTTCTTTTATCCAATTAACATCTTTTAATCAATCTAACATGGCTACCCTACACCCTAGAAAGGTGACTACTTACTCATGGCGATGTCTAAATCTAAGATGATATTAACAATGAAAACTAGGATAGACATGTTTTAAGATTCTTTATATGGCGATAATAACGACGCTAAAATGACAATCTAATAAAACGAAATGACAATTATAACGATACTAAATGAATCTAAGATAACATAGATAGAAAATAACAATCAAATGGAAAACATAAAGACATTAAACGAAGGATAAAATAGAAATACCTAGGTGACGATCAACAACGAAAGCGATAATAATAATAGAAATCCCTTACATAGAATAATCGTTCCTTGAACTACAACACTTGAACCCAACAAAGTAGATTACAAAGATTGAAATTCTTATTGATCTAAGCTAAGATTTTGATGTAGAAAGGACAGAAATAAACTAAGAACTAAAGAAGAAAAGAATAAGAAAATGAGAGAAGGGAGGCTAGTTCTCCCTCCTCCTAATCTAAAGAGAAGTGTAAGAAGAGAATTGTGTGAAGAGATGTGTTGTGAAGAGTGGCTGGAGCATCCCTTATATAGCATTAGGGTTTCGTGGGGAAGGGGTCGAGCATTGAACATATAGGACAAAAGAAGGAAGTTGAAGCAATTTCCTCGAAGCAGCAAAGATACCCGATCGGTTACACACTTACCCGATTGAGTAAGTGGTCATCTAGAAGCTTTTGACTATCATTTCATCTCCCTTTGCTTTGAATTGACTTCCATCATCCCCCTTGACCTCTTCAATCGGGTTTGTTGATAGGGTTTGATGTAAAGCGATGAATTCTTCCGCCTAATTGATTGATCTTCCGACAACTGCGACATCGTCTTTACTCCTTCTCTCTTTTGAATTAGTGAACCTTCTTGAAATGCCTTTCACTTGGTCAAGCTTGCTTCTTCAAATCGTCGGGTTCTAGGCAAATGCTCGGGAATATAGAAAAATGGCGTAGAAACGTCACTTTCCCTACAAAACAGGTTAGAACATGAAATTCGCCTATAAGACGATATTAGCTCATAAAACGGCTTAACAAAGCACAAATGACATACAAAACCGAGCTAAATTGGGGATTAAAATCATACAAATATTCACTTATCAGACATCTATGCCTTCAACTCGTCACTCACAACCGACCCCCCATGGTCACGGTTTGAGCTAGTAGTTACCACCAAGGCTACGGTTTCCACCGTTTTTGCCATAACATTACCAAGAGTTTTGTCTTGCACATTAAGGCGCTCTATTAACTTCCCCATAAACACATCCAATTTGGATTCAAGAGATGAAAAATAAACACCAATCGATTTATCAACAACCGACAACTCCGGACCCACGGCCACTATTTTCATGAATTTTAAATAAGTATCGTTCATCTTATCCTTAAGAATAACACCATAGCTAGCCGGGTCAATCACTCTCTTTTCCTCAAGGATCCAAGAAATCCACAGACCGTAAGGAAGGTCCAAAGTCGTATAGACCTTGTCCTCCGTCAACGAGAAACTAGTTTGCAATATACGGGAAAATACAAGAAAAGCCAAATTTAACTTTTCACCCTCAAGCCACTTCTTGACTATCATCATATCATAACAACTCACCTTATCACGACCACCCCGATGAGGGACAACCGCGTTCCACAAGAAATTAAAGAAAAATTTCACTTTTGGTGAAAACTTTCCTACCAACACACAACTAGAAAGACTAGCATTCTCATCAAAGTACTTCTTAACATGAAACTTTGCCTCATTCGACAACTCATCCCATGCCGTACTTGGGTTGATTTCGGCTCCATCATCAGGAACCAAAACAGAGTACGAAACTCATCAACCGAGACGGTGTAACACCCGGAAATGTACCCTATTTTTCTAGTAGAAATATTTTACGAAATCTTTTCAGCAAATTTAAGTTTTAATTTATAATTTTATGTTCCGAGTCGAATTTAGAATTTCCGAGTTCGTATTTGGAATTTCTGCGAGATTCCATGAAAATCGCGTCTTAAGGCGAGTTTGACTTTTCTTGACTTTTAAGTCGACTTTGACTTTTCTTGAATTTTTAGTCGTCTTTGACTTTTCTTGAATTTTAAGTCGTCTTTGACTTTCTTGACTTTTGAGCCGTCTTTGACTTTCGTTGACTTTTTCCTATATATACTCCCCCTTAACCCTAACTCACCCTCATTCATCTTCTTCTTCCGCTCTAGTAAACACCCAAAAACCCTAGCCTCCATACTTGCTCAAACTTAGAATCATCGCTACTCCTTCGTTACTCGCTCAAATTCTCGTAAGTTCGTCTTATTCTTCCCCTCTTACCTTCCTCTATCCGTATTGGTAATAAAATTACCGTCTTTCTCGCTTTTTAAATTATACGTCTTTCTTAAGGTGAATGATATTCATCTTTTATTATCTAATATTATGTAGGTGGAGATTAGGAAAGCTTAGTAACCGTTTAAAGACGCGTAAAGGTAACGGTGAAGGGTTACTCGGTATCATTTACGTGTTTTACATGCTTTATATGCTAGGATTCGTATTTAGAATACGATAAGTAAGTTAGGAATTTTGTTATGGATAATGATTGTTGTTGTTTGATGATTGTTGATGATGAATATTGATTGTTGATAGTTATTAGAGAGGAATTATGAGAATTGGAAATGATAGGATTGAATTTGGTGGAAGGCTCTCGGGTGAAATGGTAACAGAGTATCTCACGGTCGTGAGATGGCATCTCACGGTCGTGAAACCTCATTTCACGGTCGTGAAATACAAGTCACGGTCGTGACTTGCGCAGTTTCACTGCACTGACCCTTTTTGGTAGAATGATCATATCTCCTTTGTTACTTGCTTGTTTTGGGCTTGTGACCATTCGTTGGAACCGTAAGAGGATAAGCTATCACCTCAACTTGGAATTTCTGCATTCCCATATCTGAAACTCTAGTTATGACCGTTTGAAGTGGACCCTTGTTTTCGTTGGTTTCCAAACAACATTGTTTTGGAGAGGTGATCTATGTTTTTATTTCTTATGCTTCATAAACTTGTTCTAATGCTTATGTATCATGTATTGACTCATGTTTATCCTATTTAAACTTATATGATTTCCTATTCACATGTTTTGTGACGGTTTTCGATATGTTCCCACTTTGAGTCGGTTCTTACAAATGTTAAGGTTTGAGCACTATTTTGTCTTGTGCTTTGTATTCTCATCCCCTTGGCTACCTTCCCATTCGTAAGGCTGGAATGTCGGAACGGAGAGGTATCCTACTGCTTAAATGCATGTGTTAGTGGGCATACGACGACGTTGTTGGGAGTTGAACGCTATGCGTGGTTCGACCCGGCCGTCAAATGTTGTGTACTTGCGAGGTGGTGTTATTTGCATGTAGCGTACCGCATGTTATGAGGCTTGAGCTGTTTTTCCGCATCTTTCGTGAATTGATCTACCGAATTTGGGGTACTCGGCATATATATTGTAAGCCCGAGTCTTGGATGCGAAATGTTATCGCATGTCGAATCGGAACACGTTATATTCCGAGATCCTGCCAGGTGTAGGAACTAGGACCGGATATTTATTATCGTCGTCCTACCAGGAGGAAATTAGTCTACATACGCGAAATGCTTTATCGTGTATGCTTTCAGGGAAATGCTTTATCCCGTGGATGCCTTTTAATCATACTTGCCATGTACACGATGCTAGTGCGTTTCATTTACCGTGAGATATGTCGTCTTGTGTCGTTCTTGAATGCGTGATTTCATGATATTGTTCCTGGTCATTGCATGATTGGATACTGTCTTTGTCATGGTTCGTGAATGGATGATAATATGTTGGAATTGTGTAATCATCGCATGACTTGACTGGTATGTCTGTAGAGTCTCAATCTTATCAATCTTATACCGCTAACGGTGAGATGTAAGCCCTAGTGAGCGTATTCGGTTGCCTAAGAGTGTCTTCCCCGAGTCTTTGAATAACATGATGGGTTCGGATTTGATTTCCACATGATCTTATCATTATTTATCCAATTGCCTATCTATTCTTATCGTATCTCACATGTATATCTATATATGCATGATTTTACTTTTGTATTCCCTTATATGTACGTTTAATGTGATATGGCTGGGAGAACCCGGAGTTACTCCCCACTGATGGTGGCGTTCATGTTTTTCATGAATGAACAGGTTGCTTGCATTGGATGGCTTTTTGCTTTGACTATTTTGGGTTCGGGTGTGGGCTAGCGGGCGTTGTCCCTGGATGAAACACC